>CM046340.1:27516209-27689029 GCA_025403435.1 Artocarpus heterophyllus | reverse complement strand
TCAGGCGAAAGGTTTCGTCATAATCGATTCCTTCCTTTTGCGTATAACCCTTAGCTACCAGTCTAGCCTTAAAGGTTTCGACCTTTCCATCCACTCCTCTTTTCCTCTTGTAGATCCACTTACTCCCTATGGGTTTTACCCCTTCGGGAAGATCCACAAGCTCCCAGACCCGATTAGTCTCCATAGACTTCATCTCAATGTTCATGGCCTCTGTCCAGAGTCTTGAATCAACATCCTCCATAGCTTCTGCGTAAGTATAAGGATCCCTGTCATGTTCATCCGGTTCAGCCAAAAAGACCTCCCCATTGAACATATACCTTTCAGGTTGACGACCGATCCTCCCACTACGCCGAAGCCCCCGAGGTTGTTGTTCAGGTTTGTTTGGTTTTTCTACACCGATCGGAATGGTTTCGTTTGGAACCTCCGGAGTAAACGGATTACCCCTCAACTCCTCAAGCACCACTTTGCTTTGAGGTTTAAAGTCGTTCATGTAACTCTCCTCAAGGAAAGTTGCATTAGTTGAAACCACAACTTTATTTTCCTTTGGGTTATAAAAATAACCCCCTTTAGTCCCTTTTGGATATCCTACAAACACGCAAACTTCTGAACGTGCTTCCAACTTATTCGGATCCTTAAACAGGACATGAGCTGGACATCCCCATATGCGAATATGGTTTAAGGATGTCTTCCGTCTTGTCCACAACTCGTGAGGAGTTTTAGGGACCGATTTTGAAGGCACATTGTTCAAAAGATAACATGCGGTTTGTAGTGCATATCCCCAAAAGGATAAAGGCAATGATGAATAACTCATCATGGACCGAATCATGTCCAACAAAGTCCTATTCCTTCTCTCTGCTACGCCATTCTGCTGCGGAGTGCCCGGCGCAGTCAAATGGGATAAAATCCCATTCTCTAACAAGTGTCCCAAGAACTCATCAGAAAGGTATTCTCCACCTCGATCTGATCGAAGTGCCTTTATGGGTCTACCCAATTGCTTTTCCACTTCAGCCTGAAACTCCCTGAACTTATCATAAGTTTCGCTTTTGTGGTGCATTAGGTACACATACCCATATCTAGAGTAATCGTCAATAAAAGTAACGAAGTACTCATACCCTCCTCGTGCCCGGATGTTCATCGGTCCGCAAACATCACTATGCACAAGTTCTAGAACCCCTTCGGCCCTATTGCCCTTAGACCCGTATGGTCTTTTGGTCATTTTACCCTCCAAACAAGACTCACATTGAGGTATAGATTCCACCTTTAAGTGACTTAAAGGTCCATCCCTTACCAACCTTTGAATCCTATTTAGGTTAATATGGCCAAGGCGCAAATGCCAAAGATAAGTCTTATTAGAGTGAGAAGTTTTAAGTCTTTTTGAGTTATTATCATTTATCTCAGCATTAAGCAATAGGTCCATCTTAGGTTTGATAAAATATAGATTATTTTGCATCCATCCAGAACAGATAAAAGATTTGTTTTTACGAATCACCACTTTTTCATTAAAAGATACCACGTAGGAGTCTTTAAATAAAGAAGATACAGAAATTAAATTCCTTTTAAATTTAGGAACATAAAAACAATCTCGCAAAATTAAACTCCTATAATTATCAAAATAAAGATGGACATCTCCCACTGCTTCCGCTGAGACCAAGGATCCATCGCCCATCCGAAGCGTTAAGTCTTCACGAAGTAGACTTCTCGTTTCTTTGATTCCCTGCAGAGAAACACAAACATGATTAGTTGCACCGGAATCTATGTCCCAAATGTCACTGGATTCCTCAACCAAACAAGTTTCTAAATATAGAAGATCACACCTACCTCCCTTGGAGAGGAAGTCCTTGCAATGCTTCTTTATATGCCCGACCTTTCCACAAAAGAAGCACTTAAGCTTCTTTGGGTTCTTCTTCTTCTTCTTCTTGCTCTTGGTAGCAATAGGAATAGAAGACTTCCCACTTTTGGCCCGTTGCTTCTTTCCATTCCCAGAGTTAGGATTGGAACCAGAAGCAGCTACCATATTGGCCTCTCCACCAGCAGGAGACTCCCTGATCAGCAGTTCAAACTCTTGTAACTGTTTCATCAGTTCTGTCAAGGTCATATCCCGTCTATTGCTTAGATTAAAAGTAGCTCTAAACGGAATAAATTCCTTAGACAGAGTCTCAAAGACCATAGTCATCTGAGTTTCAGCATCGATGTCGGCTCCATTGGTTTGAGCCTCAGCGAGGTAACCCATGACCAACATCATGTGCTCCTTTACAGATGTCCCCGGTCTCTGTCTACAGTTTAAGAGTTTCCGAAGCGCCCCTTGCCGCTTTGTTATGGCCTGGCCTCCAAACATGTCCTCAAGATTATCCAAGATCTGCTTCGCAGTCTCATAATCCTGATGTTGAGCCTGCAGCACGTTATTGATGCTAGCCATAACATAGCAGCGGGCCTGATCATTAGCATCTTTCCAGCGTTCGTACGCTTGGAATTGCTCATTACTTGAGTCTCCCGTAGGCTCGGGAGGACAAGGAGTTGTCAGAACATATTTCAGTTTCTCAAAGGAAAGGACGATGTCCAGGTTCCGTTTCCAATCATTATAGTTCTCACCGGTTAATTGGTTTTTGTCAAGTATCGATGATAAAGCGTTTTTAGACATTTTCAATCTACAATAAAGAATCATATACCAAACATAAGCAAACATATATAATAATTTAGTAAGTTAACACAATCATGTAAAATCATACAAATGTGTTTATGTGTCAAAACCTTGAAAATATCACAACCTTACAACGATAATTCCCAACTCAGAATTCGACAAGCTCCTAGGGGAGTCATGCCAAATTCAATCAGGAACACGGATCCCCTCCTGATTAATATATGCCATCCAGGACCCGTATGATCCAGCATATACTAATAATCGTTTCTTTGGCCATTAATTTTATTAACAGAGCTCCTAGGGGAGGTTAATAATAAAGTTAACGTGAGTGTATAACCACCGTTTTAATATTTTATCCATGATTTATAATCACCACCTAGGGGTGTGCAACCATAAATCATACTAAAATACCTTATCCTTTCAGAGATCCAATCTGGTACATGATAGAAATCCCTTCCTAGGGGTTGGGACCATCATGTTCTTCCTATGGACCAACGATGGAGGCCTTAGGTTCTCTCTTCGAAAACCTTCTCCCACTCAATCTTTTGAAGTCAAGGTTTTATTTTAAAATTATGCATGAACAATTTTAATATGAGCGGCACTCCCTATTCTATATGACATGTTATCAATATACATGGTAAATTATATTATAATGCAGACAAGCAAAGCTACAAGCATAATAATAATAACCGTAATATTATGGTTCCACCCTAGAGAATAGAAAAAATAAGATTACAAGAGAATAATCAAGACATTTATCGATTCTTCATCCTTGAATCCTCAAGCTGTATCCTTCTTCATGTAATATCCATCTTCAAGTCCTCAATCCCGTATGAATCGAACACTTCATATTTCCGGTCATATCCAAATTTAATGTTTCTCAGAATCGTCCCAAAAATAAAATTAAAACTGCACTGAAAAAATCGCACCTTTTCCGGACGCCTGGCAGCTCTCGGTCGGCAGGCCGATCTGGGTGATCGGTCTGCCGATCATGGTGGTTCGGCCTGCCGAACATGAAGGTTCGGCCTGCCGGCAGAGCACCAAAATTTCTGCCCCACTGTCGGCCTGCCGGACCGTACGTCCGGCCTGCCGATCTGTGACCTTCGGCCTGCCGAACTGTGAGGTTCGGCATGCCGACCGAGCAGAAAACCCTCAATCTAGAAAATACAATTTTAATGCAATTCATCAATTTTATTTTCAACAATTCAAAAACATAAAATTAGAGACTCAGGAAATACCTGGAGGCGCCATCATCTATCTTCAAGATCCGACTTCTCGGTCCGTCTTCTCCGAATAATTATTTAATTACAAAATTCTTACAAATTAAAAATTAAATAATAATTCCTAGACGGAGATGATAGTCCGCCATCTAATTACATGAAAAACCTAGATACACATTCTAACCTCTAAGGAACCATAACCAGTATTAATTAATTAATAAATAATTAAACAACAATTTAATCAACCATAATTAATTAATAAACATTCACCATATAATCCATGACAACATATATATTATATAGAAACCTAGAGTGCCATCTCTCTATAAAATTCAATTCAAGCATTGGAGAGATTAAGATCACAAAATTTATGCATATAACATGATCACAAACTTGCAAATTTATGTAAAAACCTCGTCTCTGATACCAATTGTTGGAAACAAAGTGCGCAGCGGAATTTTTAAAATTTTTCATCAGAGTATTTTCCAAAAACACAAGTTTGACATGTTATACGTATAAATTAAACAGATCTTACTAACCTCAGTATGCTGAAGAACCTCCGCGACCTGTGTAGAGAAGTAACGTTCCAGAAGAGCCTCAACCAACTGGTCTTCTTTGCTATTCTCTATCCACAACCGGAGTGAGTGTGGGCTCACACGTACAGCTCTTCCACCGGTGACTCTCCTTCCAACCAATAGAGAGAACCCAAAGCTAGTGTTCGTGATTTGTGAACAAAAGCTCTCAGGGAGTTTTCAGATGCTCACTAGAAGAGTATCACTCTTAATCTCTCAAATTGATCTGAGTAAATCATTAGACTCACTCCCTTTTTATACCTATTGGTCCTTGGGGTCAGTCCATATCAGATTAGGTCTCAAAAATCGAAATAGAATCAAGTTCGGATCAATATCTGATAAGATACGCGTGAAAAACGTGTAATCTTAGCTGTCGCGGTCGGCATGCCGAACTGTGAGATAGGCAGGCCGAACTGGCCAGTTCGGCAGGCCGAACACGTCATCCGGCATGCCGAACTGCCGAGAAAAAATCTCCGCGAATCTTTTATTTTCCACCCGAGATTCTAAAGGATAAAGTCTCAGTTTTGATTCAAATAGCCCAATAGAAAAGATATCTGATCAAAACAAACTTTATCAAGATAATCTCTAAGAAAATAAATCAATTCACAATAATTCTACAAGTTTATCTTGTTCTAATTGTCCAAAATTAAAACAACCGATAAACAGACAAGAATTATCCGAACGCCATAATTCAACAAGTTCATCTTGAACTAATTTCTTACATAATTAATTCAACCGATAAACAGACATGAATTATTTGATTCTTATAAATTTTAAACCAATCTGATAAATCCGACATAAGTCACCAATTATTGGAAAAGCACGCCGTGTCGTTACAGGATTTTGTGAGCTAGCAAAGGGGACCAAAATGGACCTATAAAGTTCAAGCTCATGATAATTATGAAACCCAATATCCCAGATATACATTTCACAATTATCAACTCCAACGCTACTCCACTAAAAGCTTGGAGCTGCACTCTCGAGCTTTATAGAATTACGAAGCTCATGTAGCTAAGTCTCCATGACATATCATAGTGTATTGCATCCCCATATGATCATCCATAATCGGCTTAAGGACAAGTTCTGTCTTACCTTCCCGATTATTTTTATCTTACGTTCCATTGTCTCACCATTAGAAAACTTACCATCCAAAGATAGTATACCATTCGGTTACACCTATGTATCCAAATGGTTGAGCGCTCCAGTTTTCCAATTACAGGACAACGCATATAAGAGGATATCATTACTCCTAAAGAGGAGCTATGGATTCCATATCTATCAATAACAAGTCTACACTATCAAGAGTCATGCCTCCAACGTACCGGCATGCATGCCACTATAGAGATGTGGGAGTCACCCATTGGTACATCAAAAGACACAAGTCGAGACAACGGGCCCATTATTCATCTCAGGATTAAGATACAATACAAATGATTGTCTAAAGTGAATCGATTTGACAAGACAGAATTATTAATCCAAATCAATTCACTTTATGTCCCGATCCAACACATCGTCACCTATGACAACGCGCCAATGTTTCTATTCACGGAGTCCAACTCCGATGGCCAAGACAAACCATTTCCCAAAAGGAATATAGACAACATAACAATCTTTACATGAATAAAGCGCCCAACTTTATTCCCTTGATTGCGGATCATATATTTTAGACCATCACCTTAAGAGTCGTGTCTACCGCATAATCATCCCATCATATGCCCAACTCTTAAGGTTTAGACTGATAGTCTCAGACTACTGTTTGCTTATCATACATTCAACAAATATGAACGTAAAGAGGACAATATTTGGTATATACAAATGAATAAATTCTTTATTGATAAAAAATGTCTCCAAAAACGTATTACATTTTTACTCCTTAGAGCATACATGTCTAACAATAACATGATCACAAATTTGCAAATTTATGTAAAAACCTCGTCTCTGATACCAATTGTTGGAAACAAAGTGCGCAGCGGAATTTTAAAAAAAAATTTCATCAGAGTATTTTCCAAAACACAATTTTGACATGTTATATGTATAAATTAAACAGATCTTACTAACCTCAGTGTGCCGAAGAACCTCCGCGACCTGTGTAGAGAAGTAACGTTCCAGAAGAGCCTCAACCAACTGGTCTTCTTTGCTATTCTCTATCCACAACCGGAGTGAGTGTGGGCTCACACGTACAGCTCTTCCACCGGTGACTCTCCTTCCAACCAATAGAGAGAACCCAAAGCTAGTGTTCGTGATTTGTGAACAAAAGCTCTCAGGGAGTTTTCAGATGCTCACTAGAAGAGTATCACTCTTAATCTCTCAAATTGATCTGAGTAAATCATTAGACTCACTCCCTTTTTATACCTATTGGTCCTTGGGGTCAGTCCACATCAGATTAGGTCTCAAAAAACGAAACAGAATCAAGTTCGGATCAATATCTGATAAGATACGCGTGAAAAACGCGTAATCTTAACTGTCGCGGTCGGCATGCCGAACTGTGTGATAGGCAGGCCGAACTGGCCAGTTCGGCAGGCCGAACTTTCTGATAGGCAGGCCGAACTGCAGAGAAAAAAAAAAAAAATCTCCGCGAATCTTTTATTTTCCACCCGAGATTCTAAAGGATAAAGTCTCAGTTTTGATTCAAATAGCCCAATAGAAAAGATATCTGATCAAAACAAACTTTATCAAGATAATCTCTAAGAAAATAAATCAATCCATAATAATTCTACAAGTTAATCTTGTTCTAATTGTCCAAAATTAAAACAACCGATAGACAGACAAGAATTATCCGAACGCCATAATTCAACAAGTTCATCTTGAACTAATTTCTTACATAATTAATTCAACCGATAAACAGACATGAATTATTTGATTCTTATAAATTTTAAACCAATCTGATAAATCCGACATAAGTCACCAATTATTGGAAAAGCACGCCGTGTCGTTATAGGATTTTGTGAGCTAGCAAAGGGGACCAAAATGGACCTATAAAGTTCAAGCTCATGATAATTATGAAACCCAATATCCCAGATATACATTTCACAATTATCAACTCCAACGCTACTCCACTAAAAGCTTGGAGCTGCACTCTCGAGCTTTATAGAATTACGAAGCTCATGTAGCTAAGTCTCCATGACATATCATAGTGTATTGCATCCCCATATGATCATCCATAATCGGCTTAAGGACAAGTTCTGTCTTACCTTCCCGATTATTTTTATCTTACGTTCCATTGTCTCACCATTAGAAAACTTACCATCCAAAGATAGCATACCATTCGGTTACACCTATGTATCCAAATGGTTGAGCGCTCCAGTTTTCCAATTACAGGACAACGTATATAAGAGGATATCATTACTCCTAAAGAGGAGCTATGGATTCCATATCTATCAATAACAAGTCTACGCTATCAAGAGTCATGCCTCCAACGTACCGGCATGCATGCCACTATAGAGATGTGGGAGTCACCCATTGGTACATCAAAAGACACAAGTCGAGACAACGGGCCCATTATTCATCTCAGGATTAAGATACAATACAAATGATTGTCTAAAGTGAATCGATTTTCCAAGACAGAATTATTAATCCAAATCAATTCACTTTATGTCCCGATCCAACACATCGTCACTTTTGACAACGTGCCAATGTTTCTATTCATGGAGTCCAACTCCGATGGTCAAGACAAACCATCTCCCAAAAGGGATATAGACAACATAACAATCTTTACATGAATAAAGCGCCCAACTTTATTCCCTCGATTGCGGATCATATGTTTTAGACCGTCACCTTAAGAATCGTGTCTTCCGCATAATCAGTCCATCATATGCCCAACTCTTAAGGTTTAGACTGACAGTCTCAGACTACTGTTTGCTTATCATACATTCAACGAATATGAACGTAAAGAGGACAAGATTTGGTATATATAAATGAATAAATTCTTTATTGATAAAAATGTCTCCAAAAACGTATTACATTTTTACTCCTTAGAGCATACATGTCTAACAAGGACATCATGAAATGATTTAGTAACATAGAATGTCTCAAACTAGATATTGATTGACTTAGTTGGTATCTAGGATCGTTCGTGGTTCCGTGGAGCTAACGTATAGCGGATCGGGATTACGGTGTGGGGTACCGGCACGAGTACTGAGGTAGGACTTTTATCCTATTTCTTTGGTAGCCTAGTTTTGAAATGATTTGGCTTTGAAAATGATTTCTATCAAAATGTTTTCAACGGTTGTTTGGAAATGGTTTTATCGGTTATATTTTAATATGCCGTGATTATAAAATGAATTTCATAATAAATGTAATTGACAACACTCGGTAATTGGGTTTTGAATGATAATGATAATAAACACTAAGGCATGATGCCATATCAGAGATCGGGTCGTGTAGCGATCGACCTTGGGGGCAGGTCCCGAAACCCAACTGGGCCACTACGGTGGTGATATCATGGTTTGCCTAGGTAAAAGTAAATTGGTGTTTTGATTTGACGAGTGGACTGTTCTGTGACAGAATGGTTCTACTCAAATTATTTATTTATTTATTTAAGTTTCCTTTGTATAACTTCTAATGATGCTATATTTCTTTGCATTAAATTATTTTATAAAACTTAGTCCTACTGAGCCTTTCGCTCACGTTTTATCTGTTTTAAATTTCCCCCTTCTAGGTGGTTTCCCATTAAGGTTTGGAGAGGATTCTTCGGACCGAACTCAGAGCAATAGGAGGATTTATTTTACCTTTTGCTCTATTTAATTAAGGCATGTAAGACTTAACTTTATTTGTACTTGGACTGTAATTGTATTTATGATATTGTCAGAACCATGTGTGTGCACAAGTTGTGGGTTGTGGAACCCATATTCGCGGGTTTTATTTAATTATTAATATCTGCTAAATATTTACAAATTCTTTTATCAAATGTGGTGGAAAATCTTCTTAATTTTCATTTAATTTGATTCTTAAACCCTTGGTCTTTAATCAAATTCTCTTTTAATTAATCTAAATATTCCGCCACGTCACCTCCTGTACTCCGGGGCGTGACAAACACCCAGTATAATAGCGGGTTCATACGCCGGTTTCCAATTTTTCCCTGCCTTTTACACCCCTAAAATGCCCATCAGCAACCTTCACCGTAAGATTTTCTTTATGCAATTGTACAATGCTATGCAAACATGGTCAATGGTTAGGATTTTGTGGGGAATTTTTCTCGCATGATAAAATGGGGACTAAATATATATCCAAAGGATTGCCTAAATAATTGAGAAGCCTTCACCAAAGGATAGAGGTGGCAATAAATGCATTCGTGCATTGTTTATGTCGGCACATTTACAGCACAACACGTTTAGCCCGAACATAAACACGACACGATTAATAAACATGCTAAGAATGAAAACACGAACACGACACGCCTATGACATGCGTAACACGGTACAACACGATTAACACAATTATTAAACGTATTGTGATAGGTTAACACGATAATAACACGCATATGACACGTTTATGACATAGTTAACTAAAAATTAAAAAAATTAAAAAAACCCAATAAAGAAAATTAACGAAAACATAATATCTAATTAATACTAACCTAATACAAATATTTTAAATATTTTTATTTTTAAGTTTAAATGTGTTATAAATGGAAGGGTCATGTCATGCCACGTCGACATATTTACGGCTTGTTTAATTAAACGTGTTAAGACGTATTAGGCATGTTAGCACGAATCCAATTTATTTATTTTCGTGTTATTTGTGTCAACCTATTTATGACCAAATTAATAAATATGCAGTTTAAACTTATTTATCTTTTATTGTTTTTGTATCGTATTATTATATTGTGTCTAAAATTATCAGCCTTAACAAAGGATCATGTCATGGCATATTAATTGTGTGACTAATGGATGTTATGGCATATTAATTGTGTGACTAATGGTTGTACACTATTAATTAGGTTAGACTTGAGGTTTTTCTCTTGGACACAGCCTAATAGTGTAGAGAATCTGACCTGACACGGCAGCCCTTTTGACACTTGTGATATGAATTTGCTGGGCAAGAATTACATTCGAAGTCGTGCGCTTGTCAGAATTTATTGCGAAAAATCAATTTAGCCAACCCCCATTAAATACGTATGCAATTAGGGGGTTGACACGTACCTATTTCAACGACCGCTAACTCATCTTCTAGTTGATTCGGATCTCTGTAGTTGGTTATTTTTTCCTTTTGAAGGGCAACAGAAAATTTCATTCAAAAGCCAGAAACAGTACAGCAAAAGAGACGAGAACCAACTGGGCAAAGCAGTGTTCCATTGGACGTCAGAAACAGAGGACAAATCAAACTTGGCTACCTCATGAGCTAGGCCATTGGCTTCCCTGCAAAATAGCTTCAATAGAAAATGTTTTTGTGGTCGTACAAAGCTCACACATGTCCCTAATTACAGGGCTTCAACAGCTTCAACGTTTTTATTGGCTTCTCAGGTAGTTAGCTGATTGGTACTTTTTATTTGATATTTAGTGCTTAAACCGTGTCTAATTAATAAAATCATGCCACCTTATTGTGGGAACTTAAATAGAAAAAAACATCAAAATTAACTGAATTTTATTTTTTTAAATGACATATCATAATTTAGTTACTTAGACACTATTTATGTCACAAGAATTGGATAAAAAATCTGGTTTGAATATGGTCTTAGTAACCAACAATACTAGAAAATATTTTTATATGGATCACCAGCTCTTATTTTGCTCACGGCTAGAATACTAGTTTTGGGTTAATTATATTATTATACATTCTAGTTTTAATTATTTCTCAATCTGTCTCTTTGTTTTCAGAAACTATAAAGTAATCCTTTGAATTTTAAAACTTGTTTCAATTTCATCCCTATATATAAAAAAAATTGGGGTAAACGATATTGTTACCTTTAAACTGTTATGAAAACTATCTTATAGGTTTAAAAACATAAAAACTCCTTAAACAAAGCATCAAATTTCAAAAAAAAAAATCTTAAGTGTTATGCTTTTTTGAATGTTAAAATATTTTTTAAAAAATTTTTCTTAAGAAGAAAAATATATTTTAGAAACAAATTCAGTTTAATTAAGTATATCTTTGTTTTATCTTTATTTTTTTTTCCAAAAAGTCTATAAGAGATTAGATTAAAACAAGTTTTTGAAATTCAAAAGATACATTTGTAGTTTTTTAAAAACAAAAGGATAAATTAAAAAACAATTAGGAGATATAGTAATGTAATTAACCCTACTAATTATTGGGTACTTCTATTTAAAGTAAGATTAAAACCTCTCTATATATGAAACAATAAGTCCTAATCGAGTATATAATATACCATTTAGATTGAGATCTATTATTTTAGGACTAATTAGGTTTTAACTTTACAAGGATAAAAAAGACTTTTCATGATCATTAAATCTCCCTATAAAACATTTACGATGTTGATATTGGTAGCAGTAGCTTTAGTAGCTTTCGTAGCAATTGGAAAAACATAATGAGCAGTTGCTAGATGGGTCAGCTAGAAAGTACTGATAATAATACAAAAAAAGGGATTCCCTTTTAAAAAGAAAAAGAAAAAGAAGAAATGATTGGTCTCATCTTCTTTACTTATAAATTGAATCGCACAAGAACAAATAATTGGTCTAATCTTCTTTACTTATAAATTGAATCGTACAAGACAGGTTTCTAAAGAGTGGAATGATAAAACCATTTCTCTGTCTCTATCTATATTTAAGCTAGCTTTCAATGATATTACCATGTTTAGTAAATAAAAATCCTTATACTAAAACAAAATTATATATATAAGAGTGTGTGTGTGCGTGTGTGGGTGTGCGCATAGATTTAATCTTGTTTTCGTTCCCCATCTGCAGTAATCCGACTCCGCAAAAGCCAGTTGAATTTTCTATTCATATATAAAACAGGTACGTTTCCAGTGCCCACACACAATGATTTCTATATTGATCAGCGGTTCAAATTGCGAAACGTCCAAAAAAAAAAAAAAAAAAAGATTGATTCATCTCCATTGTTTAGAACTACCTAGCAGGAATATGCTGATGTTGGTAGTACTAAATGTTACTGCTTTACGTCAATGTTTTAATTTTATAGTAGCTACTAAATTACAAGTAAAGAAGAATGTGGAAAATTAAGTATGGAACGGGCGAAGAGGATCCATACTTGTTCAGCACAAACAATTTCTTGGGAAGACAGATATTCGAGTTCGATCCAGATGCGGGAACTCCGGCAGAGTGGGCTCAAGTGGAAGAAGCTCGCCAGAATTTCTATAGAAATCGCCACAAGGTTAAGGCCTGCAGTGACCATATATGGCGTTTCCAGGTATATACGTTATAACTGATCATTCCATTGAACTAATGTATAAAAGAAATATAGGTAGTGTTACTTTTTATTCTAATGTGAGAGAGGGTGCAGATATCCTAAAATCAGATGTGTTAGTGTACTATTGTGATCCCTTCACCCCCCAAAAATTTTTTAATTATATGTCCGAAACATATTACATGTCAAGCATTTATGATAATACTGGAATGTGTCCACCTCCCAGACCGCACAGTAGAAAGCCTAATAATTTGTGATTTTTTTTAAGAAAATAACATGTGAATTTTTAATTATATGTCCGAAACATATAACATGTCAAGCATTCATTGTTTGACATGTATGGTAATGCTTGCATAATAGAAAACTTAACACGTGAATTTTTACTTTTCTGTCTCGGATGTACATGTCGAGAATTTATGGTAATATTAGAGAGTGTAACCATAAGAATTCGAGCTCAGAAGCTCATGTTCTAATATCATATTATCGTTTAAAAATTCTCTCAAAAAATTAAGTTACTAGGAGGTGAGCCAATAGTAATCTTATAGTCTAATGTTTTACATGTAAACTTTGAAGTTGAAAAAGTCTAAAAGATGTACTAACAACAGTATCGGGCAATGGTTAGTTTTATGATGAGAATGGATGTGATCTGCATGTACATGGGCTGCATGGGAGTGATCCATTGCATGTCTTCAATGTGTCTCAATCAGACTTGAAAGCTATAGATTAATCAATTGCTGTTGAGGGCATTTTTGGGGCTGCTATTGTGGGGTTTTAAGTAATTTAAAGTGTGTTAAAGTGTGGTTTATTATTGGGGACGTTTTTGGGGTTGCCATAGTGGTGTTTTCAGTTTTTCAAGTGTTTTAGTGTGTGTTTTATGGCTGAAATAAATTCTGATAATTAGCAAGTTAAAGTGGGAGTTAATTAGCTGAATTTAGGAGTAGTTATGTTTGTTTTAAGTGTGTGGTTGTTGGTTTGTAAGGTTGTAAATTCTGGAGTTACAACAATTTGTTGTTGCTAATTCTTGGAGTTAACCAGTGGTGTGTTAAGAGGTAATTAGTGTCATTAGTGTATTTCTTAGAAGTGTGTAACAGCCCTTTGTAAAGCTGATGAGTTGGTTTCAGCTTTTGGCTATTTAATATGTAATTTTCAGATTTGAAAGAAGCTTTTTGATTATTGAAAAAGAAACTCGGAGAAAACCTTTGTGTTAGTCCTTTCTTTCTCTTATCTCTTGGTGGATTCTTTGAGTGGCGAGATTAAGATTTATCTTTATGGATTCTAAGTGGCATCAAAAAACCTATCTAGTTATTCTTTTTCCTTGCCTAAACACTTTTCCCAAACCTAATTCTTAACCTTCTTTTTGTTCCTCTTCTAAACAGCTCCTAAACTTCATTTTGCCATTCCTAGACACTTCCATCAAGCCTTAAAACGTCCATAACCATCTCATTTCAAGATTACCCTTGTCTATTTCTATAAGAACGGTATCATTTTATATATAAGAAAAGGTCATTTTGTTGATCTCTAATTATATAGCATTTTAATCGACAAAACATTAGGAGAGGCTGCGGAAAAAAAAAATCGGATAATATAACTTATTACGCTACACTTTGTTAACACTGTTATTTGTAAAATTTAGCAATTCTCTTTAAACTACAAATATGTAATTAATATTTTGGCTCTTGAATATTTCTATCAATAGTGGAGGATGTATTGAAGAGTTATCTACATACTCGATCTTTGGTTTACCTTGTTAAGTGTCTAGTTTCAAAGTTCAATGTACGCCTTTGCTCCTTGAGAGTTTCATTCAAACTTACTCGTGACGCTATTTGTTTATATAGTACTATTTGTAGTCATGCATGTACGTAGTTGAAGGGGCAACCATATTATTATTGAACTTAAGGCAGAGAGATTCGAACAGCATATCTTTTAATTATCTCAAGTGTGAATTTAATATTAGGCTATGCCTCAATTATAATAGGCATATATATATATATTCCTTTTAGTGTGAGTTTCCTCTAATGTAACATAAAAGTTGATAAACGTAAGGTAAAAAGGGTAACACTAAAAAAAAACTTTAATTATTGAAAGACATATGTATCTCCAACATCAATGTTATATTTGATAATATCATACCATGTTTTCTAATTTTACATTTTACGGAAGGACCATAGGACCGTCAACCTTAGAAAAAGAATGTATATATAAATAGTATATTATGTCCGTCACTTCATTTTTTTCGTGCATGTTTGGGTTTGTTTCTACAGCTATAAAATGGAAAAGTATTGATCCATGTGGATATATAGTGATGTATTCGTTAATTAATTTGTCAAACTTCCTTTGTCCACTTCCTATTCTTCATAAAAAGATTTACTTATTTATTTATGTTTTTGCTGCTATATTCCGTATCCATAGCTATTTGTGGATATAACATAGTGGTTGGACTCCAAGAAAATAACATCGTACGGGTTTGGTCTTGTCCTGGAGAAAGCTGGCCAAACTCAGCGGCCTTGGAGTTAAATATATATTACTTGCAAATGGGTAGTCCAAAAACAAGGATTTTACTGATTTTATGTAAAGCATACACATGGGAATATGGGCAAATGACTCAAATTAATTAGAATTTATATTGAAATGTTTTGTTAACAAACAAAAGTTGTTCTAATACAATATATGTTACTCCAAACTCAAATGTTTGAAGAATATATCGTTTTCCAATTTTAAAAGTTCAAATTCATGTTTTATTCTTTTGACTTTTGTATAAATTATTTTTACTATACCGTCACACATAATTATAAAAACTAAAATGACTTATTTGGCATTTTGGCATAGAAAGAATATTAAACTTTTTCTACTTTTTTTGTTTTTTTTTAAATTCTCTTTGACCATTCAATTATGCAGATGCTAAGAGAGAAAAATTTCAAACAAAGAATACCCAAAGTGAACGTAGAGGACTGCAAGAAAATTACATACGAAGCAGCTGATGCTGCCATGAAGAGGTCGATTAACTTCTGGTCTACTCTGCAATCGCCACACGGCCATTGGCCGGCTGAAAATGCCGGCGTTATGTTCTATATCCCTCCATTGGTATCGAGTTTTATATTAAACTTATCGCAAAGGCCTTAAATTAATTAACTAATCATTGTAATAATTTTATTAATTAATTATTTTCTCAAGTAAATAAATTAAATGAAAATGCAGGTGTTTTGCATGTACATCTCGGGTACTATAGACGCAGTGTTCAACGAGCATCACAAGAGAGAAATGTTGTGGTACATGTACTGTCACCAAAATGAAGATGGAGGGTGGGGATTGCACATTGAGGGTCCGAGCATGATGATGTGCACGGTACTAAACTACCTTGCGATGCGCATTCTCGGAGAAGGCCGCGACGGTGGCCTTGACAATGCATGCGCTAGAGCTCGCAAGTGGATTCTTGACAATGGTGGGGCGATGGGCTCTGGCTCTTGGGGAAAGACTTGGATGGCTGTACGTTTACTTGTATTTGTGCATATAGATATCTTCAATTATGTCACAATGAACGAAATTTAAAATCAAATAAAACAAAAAGAAAATGGTAAGGAATATTGCAAATAGTACTGTACAGTCTCCGATGTTAAACTAGAAAAAAAAAAAGTTCAATTATGTACGTAGAGGTACTAAATAGCACAACTTCACCAGGAACATAAGTGAGAGAACAAGGCTATTGGGCTCCAATAATACTGATACCACACACTAATAAAGGGTAATTGTGTCACACAACGTAAACCCACAAGTTAGACTAACTTTCTATTAGTTGTGGTGTTTAACACTTTTTCCTAATTAAGACTAATCTCAATTTATTTGATTGGATTTTGTGTATTAATTACAGATTCTTGGTGTGTATGAGTGGGATGGTTGCAACCCAATGCCCCCAGAGTTTTGGTTCTACCCTTCTGTAGTACCTCTTCATCCATGTAATTAATGACTATTTTAATGTGTGACTATAACATTCTATAATATACCTAGCTAGCCAGTGTCATGGTAAACTCTCACATACTATGTTATTGAATAAAAATTGCAGCAAAAATGTTCTGCTATTGTCGATTGACGTTCATGCCCATGTCTTACTTTTATGGGAGAAAGTTTGTTGGTGCAATCACACCTCTCATTCAACAATTGAGAGAAGAAATCTACAACGAACCTTACAAACAAATCAAGTGGAGCAAAATGCGCCACGTTTGCTCTAAGGTTGATAACTACTATCCCCACGGTAAAGTGCAGCGTCTCTTGTGGGACAGTGTTTACTACATTGGTGAGTCTGTTATCAATACTTGGCCCTTTAAAAAGATAAGAGAAAAAGCGATTCAAACGGCAATGGAACATATTCATTACGAGGATGAGAATAGTAGATATATCACCATTGGATGTGTTGAGAAGGTAAGTACATACACCCCTCCTCTCATGTAACGTAAAATTTCAAATTTTTACATGATGGACACATGAATGTCTCTATTAAATTATATATATATATATATGTGCGCACGCAAGCGCATATATAATTGTTAGAGTTAATGTTAGGGAATAAAACTGTTAATGAAATAAAAGTTCAAAGAGAGATCTAAAACAAAAATCATATACTAAAGCGTCACGATGCTCAAAATTCTGTAACTAAAAATGCTAACAACCTTTTTTTTTTTATTTAAGCATAATTAATAATTCGTCTTCAATTTCTCATGTAGCCTTTGATGATGCTGGCTTGTTGGGCAGAAGATCCTAATGGAGAATATTTTAAGAAGCATATTCCAAGAGTTGCAGATTACTTATGGGTAGCAGAAGATGGAATCACAATGCAAGTATGTAAACTCATAAAGCTATTTTTATAAACGTAGTATATTAGGATAGCTAGAGGATAGTGCTAGTTGTTTTCTATACTGATTTTCTATTTGTATATATATTTTTTTCTAAATCTATGCAGAGTTTTGGGAGTCAAGCATGGGACTGTAGTCTGGCAGTTCAAGCTCTACTTGCTGCGAATATCAACGAGGAAATTGTGCCTATTTTGAAGAAAGCACATGACTTCATAAAGTTGTCTCAGGTGAGGGAGGACCCTCCAGACCACTTAAACCATTTTCGCCATATCTCCAAAGGAGCTTGGACTTTTTCTGACCGAGACCATGGATGGCAAGTTTCTGATTGCACTGCAGAAGGTCTCAAGGTATGTTAGGGCTTAACCTTGGCCTTTGCCACTTCAAGTATTAGTATGTATCTCAACATCATCTATTTTTGTGAACATGTTTTTGCAGTGTTGCCTGTTGTTCCAAATGTTGCCACCAGAACTTGTCGGCGAACCCATTGTAGCAGAGCACATGTATGATTCCGTCAATGTTATACTTTCTCTACAGGTGAGAAAAGAGGAGATTTTTTTTTTCTAATATATATACTTAAATAAATATACATATAGTTATAGATCGTTGCTACTTTGCAATACGTTACTTTGCACTTATTTTATGTTGACTTCTTTGTTCTTCTCTAAAAACTAAAAATAAAAAATGAATAAAGAGTCCAAATGGAGGCATGTCAGCTTGGGAGCCAACAGGAGCTCCAAAATGGTTGGAGGTAAACACTAGAAATCTTGTTTCTACCTAATAATCACAAATTCTTGTACTTGTATTTTAATTAGTGTTTAGAAAATATTTGCTTTTCCCCTTGCAGTGGCTAAATCCTGTAGAATTTTTGGAGGACCTCGTTATTGAATACGAGTAAGTAAAATAATTCTAAAGACCCCTTTTCAATAATGTAATTTTCTACAATTTTCTTGCCCTTGTTTTTGTTTTTGTTTTTGTTTTTTTAAAGGCATGCCAACATTTATATGATTTTTGATAAAGTTAGTTAGAATTAACTTTTTAATTTAAAATATTGTAGCATATGAGAACTTTTACTGTAGCAACTTTTCACAATTTAATATAACATGTGAGAGATTTGTATTATTTCTTAACTAAAAATTTGATTCTAACCAACTTTGCCAAACATTCATTGGATGACATGACATGGTGTTTAATATTAAATTGATTATGTCCATGCAGGTACATAGAGTGCACATCCTCCTCAATCCAAGCATTGAATTTATTTAAGAAGCTGCATAAAGGACACAGAAGAAAGGAGATTGATAATTTCATCACCAAAGCAGCCAACTACCTTGAAGACATACAAATGCCAGATGGGTCATGGTACGGAAATTGGGGAATTTGCTTCATTTACGGCACATGGTTTGCCATTAGAGGCTTGGAAGCTGCTGGTAGGCACTACTACAACTGTGAGGCTGTTCGTAAAGCCGTTGACTTTCTACTCAAAACACAGAGAGAGGATGGCGGTTGGGCGGAGAGCTACACTTCTTGCACAAATAAGGTTAAAGAAATATTTATTTCCTATTTACCAAGTTTTACATCATTATAACATTTTTCATAGGAAATACCAACTAAATTGTTTTTTTTTTCTTCTTCTTCTGGTGAGTTGGTGATCGTGCAGGTGTATACACCTTTAGAAGGAGACCACTCAAATTTGGTGCAGACTGCATTAGGAATGATGGGTTTGATCCATGCTAGACAGGTTATTATAAATGCTAATTTTCAGATACGTATAATATTTAATTCCTAATCATCAAAATTTGTATACATGTTCCTCTAATACCAAGTCTTTTTTTAATTTTTTATTTTATAAAAAATTTGTAATCATCAAAATTTTTTATTTTATAATAGGTTGAGAGAGACCCCACTCCCATTCACCGAGCTGCAAAACTACTGATCAACTCTCAATTAGAAGATGGCGATTTTCCCCAACAGGTACTAATCTAAATAAACTATGTCCAACTAAAAAGGGAAAATATTAAAGTGTCTTAGCAACAAGAAAGAAATAGGGTTGGTCAATTTCATACCAATATTTCAGAAAAAAAAAATTTGAGATCTCAAGAGTATATAAAAGTCCTGCCACCAAATGTGCTCTTGGCTTCTGAATGTATTTTGATCGTTTGTTACATGTTCTAATGATAACAGGAAGTTATGGGAGTTTTTATGAGGAATTGTATGTTACATTACGCGGCGTATCGCAATATCTTTCCCATTTGGGCTCTCGCTGAATATCGTAATTTGGTGTTATTGCCTTCGAAATGAAGAATATAAATGGAGCAACTTCAATCAATATTTACACAGTGGATACGCATGTCAATGTATGCAAACATTCTTGGAGGTCTCACAATCCCATAAAGCAAATAAGGAGATGCATCTTTATTATTATTATTATTATTATCATCATCATTTATTTCCTTTCTTTCCTAAATTCCAAAAGGAGAACGTTGTTAGGTTTGCCAAGCTTTATCATAGAGTCTTTCTTATATAATACATGAAAGTGAAATTCACCAACAAAAACATGTTTGATATAAAAAGGCTTTATATATATTTTACGAATGATTCAACTTTTTCTTATATCTGGTGTCGCGTTATTTTAGCTGTAACAGGTAAGTGTGAGAGTTTTGCAGAGTTTCGCGTTCAAAAAATTTGTAGTTGTTCACGACAGAAATGCTTTTCATTTCTTAATTTGAACAAAGAATATGCTCTAAAGAAAAAAACCTAAAAGGTAAAGCCTGAACTTTGTGAGAAAAGAGCAAAGATGGTGTAGTTCAAGAATGGCTTCCTCTACATCCTCGGGATAGCAACATGGGAAATGCTTTACCAAGCACTAACTGGACCCATGGAAAGTAGTGATGTTGAGGTCAAAGTTCGTACTTCATTTCATGCCCAAAACAGGACTACTCTACCAACCAGATGACAATGAATGGACTAAAGGTTGTCATGTCCCAAAATTGGGGTGACAATTAGATTTTTATTTTTTGATTTAGTGAAACAATCTCAAACTCTAAGAACCGTTTACAATTAAAAGCTTTCCAACCGTTATTTACTATAACTTCATTTTCTTTAAAAATAAGTGACGACGGATAAATATGAAAAAAAATAATATTCAAACTATTTATTTATTTATTTATGATTATTATTATTTTTCAAGGTTATTTAAATTTAGGAATTAGATTTCGTTTCGAATTTGAATTGCTTTAAGATTTGCCAATTCTATAAGTGGGACTTTATCTTATGTTTATTTTCAGTTTGACAATTAATGAAATTGAGATTTTTCTAGAGTTCTTGTTCACTTCCTCACTCTTCTCTCTAACATCTCCGTCCACTCTACCTTTTCTATCTGGTCCTATATCAATTGCCTTTAGAGCCTCCTTCGTTCCCTTTGACTAAAGCTCTTTTCTTTCCCTACCAAGTCTCTTCTTTTCCTCCAATTCCAACTATTTCTTCTTCACTACCTTCAATCTTTAAAAATTAAAAAAACAAGAAAAAAAAAAATCTGTCGTCGCACCATTCCTCTGCCATCAATGCTTTTCACATTTGGGTCACAATCTGCACAACAACATATTAATAGACCCAATACACATTGGGAAAATTATATCATGTACTTTTAAATGTTTTATTTATTTATGTCATATTTAAAAAAATTTATGTCATATTATTATTTATATTATATATTAAATTATGTTACAAATAAAATGTTTGACAATAATAGAAAGTAAGTGTTAAAAATGTATTTATGAAAATCTCCCATACATATTTAAATGAGTGGGCCTTTTTTGACTGTGGGCTTTTCACCCCCCTTAGCCTTTGATAATTTGTTTGGTAAAATTCTCGAGAAATTGTAATAGATAGCGAGAATAAACCTAAAATACCCTTAAACATATGATTTTTTGGTCCCATTTTTCATTTTTTTCATTCCTTTTGAAATATAACACTCCCTTGGTCTTGCTTTTAAGTTACTAGCTTTCAATTACCAAAGTCTGCTAGCCTCCTCATTAAATGAAACTGGTCTCTTATCTAAAATATCATTTTATAATAAAAAACAAATATTGTTAAAGAAATAATGCTAATAAAAATAGAAATAACATATTTAGCCAAACAAAAGGAAATCATCTCCTAGAAAGAAAAAAACGTTATCCTCCTGCTCATCCTTGGTTGTTGCCAACACCACCGCTCTCTCTGGCACTGCCTCCTTTAGCTCCAGTGCCGCTTCATGCTATCTAGCACCCTATTTGGTATCCACCTCCATTCATGTCACGCTCCGGAGTACGGGAGGTGACGTGGCGGTTTATTTAAATTAATTAAATAAGAATTTAATTAAAACCAATGGTTTAAGGATCAAATTAAGTGAGAAATAAGAAGATTTTAACCACATTTTTTTATAAAAGAATTTATAATAATTAAGCAAATAATAAAAATTAATAAAGAACCGCGAGTATGGGTCCCACAGACCCAAAACTTGTGCACACATATGGTACTGACAATATCATAAATACAATCACAGTCCGGATACAAATAAAGTTAAATCTTCATGCCTTGATTTAAATAATACAAAATATAAATCAATTCTCCTATTGCTCCTGAGTTCGGTCCGAAGAATCCTCTCCAAACGTAAATGGGAAACCACCTAGAGGGGAAAATTTAAAATAAATAAAACGTGAGCGAAAGGCTCAGTAGGACTATGTTTTATAAAATAATTTAATTTAATGAAACAGGTCATTATCCAGGAATCACTTAAAAGAAACCTTAAATGAATAAATAAGTAAACAAACGAATAAATTTGAGTAAAGCCGTTCTTACCCAGAACAATTTACTTAGACAACTAGAAATATCAGTTTCTTTTTCCTAGGCAAACCATAGTATCACCACCGTAGTGGCCCAATTGGGTTTCGGGACCAGCCCCCAAGGTCGATCGCTACACGACTCGATCTCTGATATGGCATCATGCCTATGTGTTTATTATCATCATCATTCAAAACCCAACTACCGAGTGTTGTCATTTACATTCATTATGAAGTTCATTTCAGATCACGGTATATTAAAATATATCCGATAAATTCATTTTCAAACAACCATTGAAAACATTTTGATAGAAATCCTTTTCAAAGCCAAATCATTTCAAAACCAGGCTACCAAAGAAATGGGGTAGAAGTCCTACCTCAATACTTGTAACGGTGCCCCATACCGTAATCCCAGTCCGCTATACGTTAGCTCCGCGGAACCACGAACGATCCTATATACAAACTAAGTCAATCAATATCTAGCTCGAGATATTCTATGTTAATAAATCATTTCATGATGTCCTAGTGTGCCATTTGTACCTTTAAAATCATTCTATAAGGTTGGGATTTAAATCAGGGTTCAAAACAGTGAAAACGGGTAAAAATCATAAAATTTTCTATGCCTCGGTCGGCCTACCGGACTCCCTGCTTCAGCCGGCCGAACTGCACAGCTCGGCCTGCCAGAAGCCAGGTCCGGTCGGCCGGTCATTTCCCCAGGTTCGACCTGCCGGACGGAAGAACACCGACCTGCCGATCCTTGTTCCGGCCTACCGAACACGCAGTTCGGCCTGCCAAACTGGGAAAACCCAGAAATTCCAGCCACGGGTTTCGATTTCCCAAAACCCAAATCTTGATTCTAACTTGTTTTTCTCAAATCCCAGGCATAGAAAACATTCATAGATGATAGAAAAACATATTTAGACACTTTAAAACTCATTTAAACAAGATTCAAACACAAAAATCCCAAAAAACCAAAAATAGGAAAAATTGAGGAAAAATGAAAAATCTTGAATCCAATCCGTTTTTCTTCAATCTAAGCTTAGATTCTAAGTGTTCTAAGTTCATTTAACTCAAATCCAAGGTTTTCTAAGCTTAAACAAACCTAGATTTCAAAAATGCACAAAATTGAAAATTTTGGAAAAAGTTTAGAAATTTCAAATCTAACCTCGAATCGAAGCTTTAATCCGCGTTCTCGGTTGCTAAATCACGTCCCCGAGCTTCTTCCTTGCTAACCCGAAGCTTGGATTCGAATTTCTTTCAAAATTTTTTTTGAGAGAGATAGAGAGAGAATGGGAGTGTCTCGGCAAGAAGAAAAGAGAGGGAGAGAGAGAGAGAAACCAGAGAGAGTGAGGAGTGTGGAGAAAGAGAGAGCATAAATAGAGGAAAACGATGGGCGATTTTACTGTACGAAAACCATGTGCCGCCCACGGTTATGTAAAACAGAGTATTTTTAACATTTTACAAATTTTTGTGTTTTAAAACTCAACACATCATTTTAAAACAATAAGAAATCATTTGGATTCAACAAATTAACAAAACAACCAAAATTAAAAATCTAACCAAATAATCTAATTAATGTTAAAACATTAGTTAAGGCACACTAATTCATCATTTACATTACAATAATATTAAATAAATTTTGGGGCGTTACAACTCTCCACCCCTAAAAGAAATTTCGCCCTCAAAATTTACAATTCATCTCAAAAACAAAACAAATGCGGATACAATTCCTGCATGCTCGACTCTAGTTCCTAAGTGGTTTCATCAACCCCATGATGCTGCCACACGACTTTTACCAACGGTATCTCACGATGATGCAAACTAATCACTTTTCGGTCGATAATCTGAATCGGCACTTCTTCGTACGTCGTATCTTCCTGAACCTGCACATCGTGAAACAAAACTATCTTACCCTGCTCAGGTGGACACTTCCTAAGCATCGACACATGAAACACATCGTGAACATGAGAAAGTTCGGGCAGAAGATCAAGCCGATAAGCGACCACACCAACACGCTGAGTGATCTCGAACGACCCAATATATCTCGGTGTGAGCTTCCCACTCACTTCGAACCACATAGTTCCCTTACGAGGCGATACCCTCAAGAGAACGAAATCTCCAACTGCGAACTCTAAAGATCTACGTCTGCTATCCGCGTAGCTCTTCTGCCGACTCTGAGCTACCCTCAACCGATCTCAAATCACTGCGACTTTTACGTTGCTATCACGAATCTCATCTGGCCCAAGAATAACCCTATCTTTCGGCTTGGCCCAACACACAGGTGACCGACACGGTCGCCCATACAACACCTCAAATGGTGCCATACCGATACTCGCCTGATAGCTATTGTTGTACGCGAACTCCGCCAAATGCAAACATTGCTTCCAGTTCCCACCGAAGTCCAACGCACAGGCACGCAACATATCCTCGAGAACCTGAATAACCCGCTCAGACTGCCTATCAGTCTGAGGATGAAACGCCGTACTGAAGTTCAAATCTATACCTAAAGCCTCCTGAAAACTCCTCCAGTACTTAGCGTTAAACCTAGTGTGTCGATCAGAGGTGATGGACAAAGGAACTCCATGCAACCTCACAATGTTCTGCATATACAACTCTCCGAGAACCTTCCTAGAACATGTCGAACTAAACGGAATGAAATGCATCGATTTTGTCAACCTGTCGACCACAACCCAAACTGCATCATGCCACTGCTCCGTCCTCGGCAAACCCGTGAGGAAATCCATCATCACATGCTCCCATTTCCATCCTAGAATAGGAAGTGACTGAAGCTGACCTGCAGGCTTTTGATGCTCGGCTTTCACCTGAAGACACGTCGAACACTTGGCCACGTACTCTCGAACATCTTTCTTCATGCGTCTCCACCAATACTGCCTCTTCAAATCGCGATACATCTTGGTGCTCCCCGGATGAATAGCGAACTGAGACCTATAAGCTTCGTCCAAAACGGCTTTCGTCACCTCGACGATAACCGGAACTGCAAGACGCTCCCGAAAGTACAACGATCCATCTGCATGCACGCTCCATTCTTCAAACTGCTCCCCGTTCTGAATCCGCGACCAAATCCCCTGCAAATGTCGATCCTGCCATTGACTTTGCTTCACCATCCGATCAAGAGCTGGAGTCGCTTCCACATGATACACCGAAACTCGATCACAGTCTTCATGATACCGTAGCCGATACTCACTCACTGTCGCATCCCTGCTCCAGTCCTCAAAAACCAAACAAGCTAGAATCCCTGAAGACTTCCTGCTAAGCGCGTCCGCGACCACGTTAGCTTTCCCGGGATGATACTGTAATGCGAAATCATAATCCTCCATATACTCTACCCATCTGCGCTGTCTCAAATTGAGATCCCTATGAGTGAACAGATGCCTCAAACTCTTGTGATCAGAGAAGACCTGAAACGATGCTCCATACAAGTAACACCTCCAAATCTTCAGCGCGTAAATCACCACCACAAGCAACTACACGTCCAAGCTGCATCAACACGCATCCAAGTCGGCGCCCTGAAGCATCCGCATAAACCTCATATGGCTCGTCACTGCTAGGAATAACCAACACTAGAGCTAAAGTCAATCGGTTCTTCAATTCCTGAAAAGCAAGCTCACAATCTTCATTCCACTCAAACCTGACATTTTTCTTGATCAATCTCGTCAACGGAGCTACAATCTTTGAAAAATCCTTTACAAATTTCCTGTAATATCCAGCAAGACCCAAGAAGCTACGAATCTTCGCTACATTCCTTAGTCGTTCCCACTCCAATATAGCTTCAATCTTGGATGGATCCACAGAAATACCATGCTCCGAGATAACATGACCCAAAAACTTGACCTCAGTCAACCAAAACTCACACTTTTCCCTCTTAGCATACAACTGGTGCTCCCGCAGAGTCTGAAGCACGATCCGAAGATGCTGCTCATGCTCCTCCCAAGTCTTAGAATACACAAGAATGTCATCGATGAACATGATCATGAACTGATCCAGATACGGCCTAAATATCCTGTTCATCAAATCCATGAAAGCTGCCGGAGCATTCGTCAACCCAAAAGACATGACCAGAAACTCGAAGTGCCCATACCGAGTCCTGAAAGCTGTCTTAGGAATATCCTCTTCCTTGATCCTGAGTTGATGATAACCTGAACGCAAATCAATCTTCGAGAAGTACCGCGAACTTCCCAACTAATCAAACAACTCATCAATCCTAGGCATGGGATACTTGTTCTTTACCATAACACGATTCAGCTGCTGATAATCCACACATAACCTGAGAGTCCCATCGTGCTTCTTAGCAAACAAAACCGGTGCTCCCCACGGAGATGTGCTATTTCGAATATATCCCTTATCAGCAAGCTCCTGAAGTTGCTTCCTCAATTCCTTCATTTCTGTCGGCTCCATCCGATAAGGTGCCATAGAAATCGGTGATGTCCCTGGAAACAACTCGATACCAAACTCAATCTCCCGATGCGGTGGTAATCCTGACAACTCGTCGGGGAAGACATCCTCGAACTCATCAACCACCAGAATCGCTAAACTGCCTCTCGAAACATAGGGCTTGCAATCCAGGTTGGCAAGAAAAGCACAATAACCTAGATTCCTTCGCCCTCCTAGACAAGACTTCATAAGATGCTCACTCATTAACCAATCACCACCACCCTGGTAAGTGATCACCGTCCCCCTATCAGACACTAGGGTCACTTTTCTAAGTTGACAGTCCACGACTGCACTATACCTGGACAACCAGTCCATCCCTATAATTACATCATAGGAGTTCATGGGGAGTATAATCAAATCACTTTTCAAAATCTCATCCCCAATCTTTATTTTACAGGATTTACACATACAATTTACACACACCCGCCCCAAGGGAGAAGTTATGACTAGGGTTTCATTAAACTCTTCTACCTCTAATCCCAAGGCATGTACAAAAGAACTCGAAATGAGAGAATGAGAGGCACCGGTATCAAATAAAATGCGAGCTAAAGATCTAGAAACCAAGATCATACCATCGACAACCGCGTTACCAACATGAGAATCTGACCCTCCAGATGCCATTGCATGAACCTGCATTGGCGCCTTCCCTTTTCCTCTACCGACATTGCTGGGTCCTAGATTACTCGGCCGACGCTGCTGAGATGGAGACGACTGCACACTACCTGTACTCGGCGCTCGATACTGAGGAACACTACACTGAAAATACTGTGGCTGTTGCCCCCATGCCGGATATGAGAATTGCTGAGGAGAGAACTACGGATACTGCAACTGCAGGTACTGCGGAGGAGGAGGTAGGGTCTGAGGTTGAGATGAACGACTGGCATCCTCCCTAGTCTGAGTTCCAAAGATGAGCACTCCTGATCGGGAAATTCCTCTTGATGTGTCCGGGCTGCTAACAGAAATGACAATGAAAGCTGTAGGGATTGCTGCGCCTGCTGCCAGACGAACTGCTGCTACCACTGGTCGCACCGCCTTGCTTGCCTTTCCCCAGAGCTGGACGACTACTGGCGCTCTTCCTGCCACTCCTCTGCGGTCCTCCTAAAGCCTTGGCTCGGTCCTCACAATACTGCACATAATCATTCTCCACAGAGATCGCCGACGACACAAGCTCTCCGAAACTCCTAAGCCGTAGAGCAACCAACTGCCACCGAATAGGAGCCTTGAGCCCCTCCTGAAACTTAATACATTTCTCACGCTCCGATGCCACCGCTGATGGAGCAAACCTAGCCAACTCATTAAACTTTGCCTCATACTCCCGAACTGACAGATCACCCTGCTGCAACTTGTAGAACTCAGCTGCCTTCTGATCTCTATACCCCTGTGGAAAATATCGATCATAGAACAGCTCCTCGAACCTGTCCCAACTGATATCACCACCGCGCTCCAGACACTTAGCCTGCTTCCACCAAGTGTTAGTGCCACCCTCGAGCTTGTAAGCAGCAAACTCCACACGATACTCCTCAGGCACACCAAGGGTATCCAAATGCTTCAAGATCGAATCCAGCCAATACTCTGCTAACTGCGGATCCCCATTGCCATCAAAAGTCAGAATAGACGCCCGCCGAAATTTCTTAAAATATGCATGCCGACTACCAACATCAGAATCTCCCTGTCTAGCCATGGCTGCCATCTGCCAGAAAGCCGCAAACATAGACCTCATCATGCTCTCATCATTTCCGAACTTGGCATCAGCAGTCGAACGACGTCTAGGTGCCATTCTCTCACTTCTAAAAATAAAATTTGGACTGTCAGAGGTATTTTATTGTCAAACCTATGTGTTCACAATTCCCAAGGTTCATAACCTTGAGCTCTAATACCATTCTGTCACGCCCCGGAGTACAGGAGGTGACGTGGCGGTTTATTTAAATTAATTAAATAAGAATTTAATTAAAACTAATGGTTTAAGGATCAAATTAAGTGAGAAATAAGAAGATTTCAACCACATTTTTTTATAAAAGAATTTATAATTATTAAGCAAATAATAAAAATTAATAAAGAACCGCGAGTATGGGTCCCACAGACCCACAACTTGTGCACACATATGGTACTGACAATATCATAAATACAATCACAGTCTGGATACAAATAAAGTTAAATCTTACATGCCTTGATTTAAATAATACAAAATATAAATTAATTCTCCTATTGCTCCTGAGTTCGGTCCGAAGAATCCTCTCCAAACCTAAATGGGAAACCACCTAGAGGGGGAAATTTAAAACAAATAAAACGTGAGCTAAAGGCTCAGTAGGACTATGTTTTATAAAATAATTTAATTTAAAGAAACAGGTCATCATCCAGGAATCACTTAAAAGAAACCTTAAATGAATAAATAAGCAAACAAACGAATAAATTTGAGTAAAGCCGTTCTTACCCAGAACAGTTTACTTAGACAACTAGAAATATCAGTTTCTTTTTCCTAGGCAAACCATAGTATCACCACCGTAGTGGCCTAGTTGGGTTTCGGGACCTGCCCCCAAGGTCGATCGCTACACGACCCGATCTCTGATATGGCATCATGCCTATGTGTTTATTATCATCATTATTCAAAACCCAATTACCGAGTGTTGTCATTTACATTCATTATGAAGTTCATTTCAGATCACGGTATATTAAAATATATCCGATAAATTCATTTTCAAACAACCGTTGAAAACATTTTGATAGAAATCCTTTTCAAAGCCAAATCATTTCAAAACCAGGCTACCAAAGAAATGGGGTAGAATTCCTACCTTAATACTCGTGCCGGTGCCCCACACCATAATCCCGGTCCGCTATACATTAGCTCCGCGAAACCACGAACGATCCTAGATACAAACTAAGTCGATCAATATCTAGTTTGAGATATTCTATGTTAATAAATCATTTCATGATGTCCTAGTGTGCCATTTGTACCTTTAAAATCATTCTATAAGGTTGGGATTTAAATCAGGGTTCAAAACAGTGAAAACGGGTAAAAATCATAAAATTTTCTATGCCTCGGTCGGCCTACTGGACTCCCTGCTTCGGCCGGCCGAACTGCACAGTTCGGCCTACCGGAAGCCAGGTCTGGTCAGCCGGTCATTTCCCCAGGTTCGGCCTGTCGGACGGAAGAACACCGGCCTGTCGAACACGCAGTTCGGCCTACCGAACTCGGAAAACCCAAAAATTCCAACCACGGGTTTCTATTTTCCCAAAACCCAAATCTTGATTCTAACCTGTTTTTCTCAAATCCCAGGCATAGAAAAAATTCATAGATGATAGAAAAACATATTTAGACACTTTAAAACTCATTTAAACAAGATTCAAACACAAAAATCCCAAAAATCCAAAAATAGGAAAAATTGAGGAAAAATGAAAAATCTTGAATCTAATCCATTTTTCTTCAATCTAAGCTTAGATTCTAAGTGTTCTAAGTTCATTTAACTCAAATCCAAGGTTTTCTAAGCTTAAACAAACCTAGATTTCAAAAATGCACAAAATTGAAAATTTTGGAAAAAGTTTAGAAATTTCAAATCTAACCTCGAATCGAAGCTTCAATCCGCGTTCTCGGTTGCTAAATCACGTCCCCGAGCTTCCTCCTTGCTAACCCGAAGCTTGGATTCAAATTTCTTTCAAAAATTGTTTTGAGAGAGATAGAGAGAGAATGGGAGTGTCTCGGCAAGAAGAAGAGAGAGGGAGAGAGAGAGAGAAACCAGAGAGAGTGAGGAGAGTGGAGAAAGAGAGAGCATAAATAGAGGAAAACGGTGGGCGATTTTACTGTATGAAAACCATGTGCCACCCACGGTTTTGTAAAACGGAGTATTTTTAACATTTTACAAATTGTTGTGTTTTAAAACTCAACACATCATTTTAAAACAATAAGAAATCATTTGGATTCAACAAATTACCAAAACAACCAAAATTCAAAATCCAACCAAATAATCTAATTAATGTTAAAATATTAGTTATGGCACACTAATTCATCATTTACATTACAATAATATTAAATAAATTTTGGAGCGTTACAATTCAAGCTTGAGCAAAATTTGTTGATTCCCTAAAAATTAATAATTTAATCTTAAACACTTTTTTTTTTGTTTGAATTGTTGTTTGAAGATTGGGCATTCATGTTTAAGTGTTATATTTAAGAAAAGAAAAGTATTTATATTATTTTGTGGTTTTTTGACGTGTATTATAATTTTTAGAAGGAGATGAATAGTAATGAGCTGACCAGTAAGACAGTTATTACAGGTCCAAAAATCTTTGATGGGTCCGAATGGTCATGCTAGTTGTAACATTTTAAATGGTCAGCTGATTACTAGGAGAGTGAGAAACACTTTAGAATTTCAAATCAAGTCCGGTCCAAACACAAAGAGGAGTAGTCCGAATAGACTTCATTCTTACACTCCATTACTATATATATTATTTTTTATCATCTTTTTTTAATAAATTTTAACAATATTTTTATAATAGTAATAATTTTTTAAGGAAAATTCTTGAGAAAGTCATACATTATCAATATGATGGGGAGTGGAGAAAGAAAGATCATGGCCCATATAAATAGTGTTCGAGGAATGAGAAAGTTAAAAGCATAGTATTATTAGATGACCCAAGTAAAGTGAAATTTTGTGAGATTATTGATTGCATGTTTGAAAGACTTCCTACCAATTGAGATAGTATAGATTTGAGAGTGAGTTACACTTCATTGTCCTCATCAATATAGATACCTATATATATCTTGGATGATTTTTATGTTCAGCGTTATCTTTTGGATCGTTGTACTATACCTCAACGTAGAAACATGCTAAATATTGAATCCTTCAAAGATGTTTAAATGTGATGAAGGCATTGGGAATCGAAAACTCGAATTTGAGAAAGTTGAAGAGAAAAGAAGGTTGTGACAATGAATATGATTGAATCATTCAAGATGAGTATTTTGAAGTTAACATAGAGGCATTGGGTTCTGAGGATATTGCTTTACTACTTGGATGCCAGGGTGATAATCTAACGAGCCTACCTTGATGGAGCACCCTGAATGATGCCCAACTCCAAATCAACACAATCCATACCTGAATTTTGACATTGATGTGCATCATTGTAAAGAACTAGAGATGGATGATAATTGTATGCCTTACAGTTTCAATGATGGGATTGATATTGCAATTAGTCAAGAGTTTTTGAGCAAGAAAAAAGTGAAGAATTTGGTGATTGATGCTTTATTAAAGCTTTTTTTGATTTTAAAATAGACAGATCGAGAAAAATCCTATTTGTAGCAAAACGTTAGTCACTGATTGCAAGTGGGCACTTTAGGCTACAAAGATTGCGAACTTAGACCTTCTTTGTTTAAACATACAACAACCTCCATATTTGCTCTTGTAGATTGGTGGATAAGAAGAATCGATAAGCAACATCAGACTTAGTTGCTGATATGTTGAAAATATAATACCTAGGCCACCTTGATACAGCTACCCCAAAATGAGTAATGAACATGATGAGAAATAACGGTATTACAATAAGCTATTGCTGGAGTAGGTATCCTAAGGACTAAATGGTATAATAATTTTTTGGAGACATTTAATCAATAAAGAGTTTGCCAATTATTTCATATATCAAATATGCCCTCTTTATATTCATTCTTATTTAATACATGATAAGCAAACTAAAGTATGAGATTATTAATCTAAACCTTTAAGATAGTACATATGATGGACAAATTATGCGGAAGACATGAATCTTAAAGATTATAGTTTAAATAAAAAGATCCGCAATCGAAGGAATAAAGTTGAGTGCTTTATTCTTATAAAGAGCTATGTTGTATACATCCCTAACGGAAGATGGCTTGTCTTGATCATCGAAGTTGGACTCTACGAGTAGAAATATTGGTATATTATTATAGGTGATGATATATTGGATTGGGACAAAAGTTGAATTGATTTGATTAATAATTTCGTTTATTTAAATCAACTCACTTTAGAAAATTATATGTGTCATATCCTAATCCTAAAATGAATTAATGGGCCTATATTCATGACTTATGTCTTTTGATGTACCTAAGGGTGACATCCTGAATTATATGATGGTACGTATACTGGCACGTTAGAGATATGACTTTTGATTGATGTAGACTCGTTATTCATATATATAGAATTTATAGCTCTTTTTTGTAGAGTTAATGATTTTCTCTTACAGGCATTATCCTGTAATCTTGAGTGCTTAAACCTTTAGATACGTAGGTGCAACTTAAGGGTTTATTATATGTATTGACTATGAATAGTAAGTTTTCTAATGGAAAGATAGTGGAACATAACATGAAAATAATCGGGATGGTAAAATGAAATTTTATCCTTAAGTCGATCATAAATGTCCTATGGGAATGTTACCCATTATGATATGTCATGGATAGTTAATTTATTGGAGCTTCGTAATTTATATATAGTTCAAAGTGCAGCTCTAAGCTTTTAGTGGAATAGCCTAAGAGTTGATAATTATAAAATGAACGTGTCAAGGATGTGTTATTTTGTAATTATAGGAGCTTAATCTATATATATCCATCAAGTCCCCTTTGCTAGCTCACAATATTTCCTATAATGATATGACATATTTTTCCTATATATTGGTAACTTATATTCTTATATTGGTTTAAATTTGGTTGATTGGATTTAATAATTCATGTTAGTTATTGGTTGAATTAATTTTATGAATTATTTAAGATAAGCATGTTGAATTATTTGAATATATATTTTATTTGATATGGGATTAATTGTATATGACTGTTCTAATCAGATAAGTTTTTTATTAGGTGATTTGAATTAAAAATGAGGCTCTATCTAAGATTTCCATGTAGAATAAGATATAGAAACTTCCAAAACTAGGTAAACCGGCAGGCCGGTTACCAAGTGTGGCCAGCTATTTGATCGTAACTTAGTTACACAAAAAGTACAACCGACAGCTTGGTGATCAAGACTGGTAGGCTAGTTGAGCATAATCTTATTACTGCGTTTTGATGCGAATTTTGACCCAGTTTCAAATTTAAAAGCCATATCTGAGTAGAATTGACTCCCTATGTAATGACCAGAAAAATCCAAAAATTAATAAGTATGATTAATTAAGGATTTTTCTAAAAATTAATAAGACTTTAGAAATAAATAATGTTGTAAATGCATAAATTTATGAAACATGTAACAATGTAATGTTATGATAGTACATTAAAATAATTAAAAATAATTATTTAATGTGTTAAATCAAAAGTTTATGATTTATTGACTTCATGTACGAGCCAAAGAAGTGATTGTTATAAGAATCTCAATTAGAATGTTTAAATTGGGATTACTTGATAAAAAGTGGAATTTTCAACTTACTAAGAATATGTGGAAATTTCCTATATGTTATCAGTTCAGTAAAAGAAACCCAGATCAATGGTGATCATGAGCTCCATACCATAATTTAGAAAATGGTGAGCACCAAGTTTAAGTATGCAATATTTATGACATTTTTACTATAATCGATCTTGAAATTTAAGAAGATCATAAAGATAAGAATTTCAAGCAAGTTATAAGGATCATTGGAAGTTTGAGAATTCCAATATTTTGAATGTGTATAGTTAATTATTGTACACATTAATAATTACGTAAAGTTTATTATTATTGTTGTAATGACAATAATAATAATAGTAGTTGTCATAGTAATAGTAAAGAAGAAGAAGGGAGATGATTGGATCCATAAATGTTAATCTATTGTTAAGTTGTGGAATCATAAATAGCTCTTTACGAGAAATAGTTCAGGTTATATCCATAAAGCATAAGATTGTGATAAGTTTGAAATTTTAAATTAAATTGACTTTTAAATAGTCAATTTAATTTACGAAACTTTTATAAAATTGTAGCTATAGTTCTTATGATGAAATTTGAAGTTTACAATATGAAAATTTTTAACGAAAAGATATGTTTTAAATTACATTTTAAAGTTTTAAAAGTTAAAAGCAATAAAAATACTTATATTGAGCAAAGTTTTAAATATATAACATTTTCTTAGAATACATACATATGTATATATACACATGTATAAATATGGATACAGTTGTGAAAATAGCTAATCATCAGTTTTGAAGACAAATGTTTCAAAGTTTACGGTTTCAAAATTTAATCACAAAATCCATATAGTATGGATAACTCTTATGAAAATGATTTTATGACAGTATGAAGATGTTTATACGGCAATGATACAACAAGAAAATTAGAATTTATGTAATATTTTAAAGAATGAGAATATTACAATTTTTTTTTAAAAAATACAGTTATGTCTATGAAAAGTTTAAGTTTACGGATCAAATTTGATCAACACGACACAACATGTATTTGACTGTGTGGACCACATGAGGGCCTATAAATACATGACACACAAAAAAAAAAAAATCAGACCAATCAAACTAGCTCCTCCTTTCTCTCTCTACTCTATCTCTCCTCAAACTCAGTCCAAGAATCCGGCCTCCATTTTCGACACCTCCTGTACCAATGGAAAGCTCTCGTTGAGCTAAGTCCAACAAGGTGCCGTGCCGCCTAAAATGTCAACGGAGGAAGCCACACACGTTGCATGAAGTGGTGGTGAAACCCATTTTTTTCGATGTGATTTCTCCTTCGTCCGACCACCGATTGATGCGATCTTGGTGTCCACAGACTCAGAATGACGAGAGGAACAAGAAGACACCAATCTCCCAGCTCGATTTTGGCTGTAGCAAAACAACAAAGTTGCCCCATCTCTACCGCCGTGCCACCTTAGGATTTTGTCGTCGCCGGTGACGGTGAAGCACATCGCTGACGCCAACCAACTCAGAACTCCATGGTGATGAAAATGCCTCAAACAATTTCAGCCAAGAACAATCGCACGATGGAGCTTAGAGCCGCCGCACCATCGTCACCGTGGGTGATGTCGAACCTATCCTTATGGCCATCATCGAGCCCAATTGACGTCACCATTACCTTCAGACCGACGAGGGGAGGAAAAGCCCTCCATCTATTGTGAGAAAAATCTCGCCATCGTCAGAGTTCGAACGGCTCCAATTCCACCGCCAGGAGGAATGCCAATCATGATTCTCCCAGCTGCCTCACCCCAAATTGGATGAGGGAAAAGGTCCAGGCCTACACGATGAAGCTTCCCAACACCTCAATTTCGGGAAATGCTGCGAGAAGGCGGAGATCCAAGACCTGCCATGGAGCACCACCATGAGGAGGTGGGGCCATCGTTCCACACGATGTCGAACTGCCCCATGTTAGGGGAAACGCTCAGAGTGCTACAGGGAACAAAACCCCCAACTTGATTTCACAGTAGATCCGTCGGAGATAGGAGATCGAAGTCTCCACTCTTGCCGTCGATATTGAGCCCCAATCTGCATGGTTAGAAGCCAAATTGGGTAAAATTGACACCGTCATTGGACTCAGAAGGGTCAAATTAAGGGGGTTAGCTCAAGCCCAGCCACCAACAGAGCCCAACGGTGGCGGTCAACACTGGTCAACGTCGCTCAACGACCGATCAACGGCTGCTTCGGGCTTTTGTGATCCAGACCTCTGATCGATGATTCGAGACTGCCTTCTGACTCGTTTTGATGCTTTGAATGTGATGGTGATCTCTGTTCAAGCTAATTCCACTTTGATGACAATCGTCTAGTACCAATTGCACACGAATCGAGGCAACTTAGACTGCAGTAACAGAGTCTGAAATGATATTTTTAGCAAAAATAAATCTCTATGGAGCATTCATACCCATCCACAGCCACTCGAGGAGTACTGCTAAGGATGCTACACAGACTGTGGATACAGTGAGATGCAACTGGACTCGCTCAGCTCGAAATCCAAGTAAGTAGGAATTTCGTCTACAGTATGAATAGTTTTAAAAATAAATTAATTTTAAATATTTTCATAAAATTTATAAAAATGCATGATCAGTGATTTATTACACTATTATATGTTATGACATGATGTGAAATGCTATGACGATGATGATATGATTAATGTGTGATGTATGTAATATATAAATTATATTGTTTAATCACCTTCAAGTCAAGTATGATAATGAATTACGATTCATGTATGATTATGATTTACGATTCATGAATTACGAAATTGTGATGTCATGTAGTGTTAAGTTATACTTCATACACACAATAAGACAAGTGAAACTTATAAGACAAGTTAAGGGTGTCGTACCAACCTCCCGACCCACAGGGAGGCTCCATGTTAAAGTAATGAATGATCTTGGTGTCGTTGGGACCTCGCGAACCCTAACTTCCCAAGACTCGTGCGCAACCAGTACGATCACTCGGGCCCAAACCCAAAGTAAGAAGATAAGTTATAGCTAAAATAATTAAGTATAAATCAAGTTGATAAGCAAGCATAAAATGCTCATGCATATTTTTATTAAAAATGATTTTTAATCATGTTTTGCGAGACTAATTTCCTACTTGCTGAGCGAAAGCTCATTTAAGTATGTTTTTGCTGTAGGCAAGAAAAACCTATCAGCGGCACTTGATGGGCAGTAGTGAGCGGATGACGAATGGTGAAGATAGGAATGGATACCACTCACGCAATGTTGTATTTCTGCAATATTATTTTACGAATTTATGTATGTTTTATTTTACAAAATTTTGTATGCTTACACTTTACGAAAACTATGTGCATATGAATAAGTAAATAATTTACGTAATTCTGTTTTAAAAACCGAGCTTGTGATTATGCAACCTTGGTCTAGAGGATTTTAAAGTTTAAAAATATTGTAATAGATAATGCAACAAATGCACGAAATTTGTAAGAAAGAAAATTATAAGTTCTTTTAAAATTACAAAGGATTATTGAAGTTTTACACTAAGTTAAGAAATGAATTTTATGAATATGTTTTATGAAATCATTATGAAAGTTTAAAAGAAAAGCTTTAAGAATTTAGTATCTTAAACTTAAAAGTTAAGTTATAAGAAATTATGTTTTGTTTAGTTAAGAAGGTTTACTTTAAGAAAATAATATGATATTTTGAAGACGTTAAAATTATAAGCAAAAATATATAATAATTGCTAAGAAAGTTTTAGAGAGCATTTAAATGGGATTTTATTTTAATATTTAATTTAAAATTGTCTTGAAAATAGTTTTATTTAAATTGATTAATGTCTTTAAATAATAGTTACTAAATAATTATTCTTATGTTTAAAAAGAAAAGTTCAAGAAAATTACTAGGGTTATGTTTCAAAAAAAATTAATATTATGAATTATGTAAAAGATCATGCTTTTAGAAATTATAACTATGTTAAGACATAATGCTTATTATTATGTTATTATCACGTTTGAGAAATTTATGTTATTATGTTAGGTTTACGAAGTTAAGTTTTGAGAAATGATTATTATGTCTTTTAAGGATATATGTTAAGAATTCTTTATCAATAAGAATTCGTTTGTTATTAAGATTTGAAAATAGTTATTACTTCCTCTAAGGTTTCCTGTTAATGATTCCACAGTAAGAATCCATTTAAAAAAAAATTTATCCTGAATTTTTCTACCTTATTTGTAAGTAAGTTTAAGTTCATGATCATGTTAAGTTAAGTAAGGGCCACATAAGGAGGGTCGTTACAGTTGGTATCAAAGCCGGTATCCTGCCATCCTACTTCACATCGTCACGCGCCTGCTTCGCCATAGTCCAAATAAGTTATGTTAATTAAATGTTAAGATAAGTTATGTTAAATGATTGGTGTCGATTTTTCATGTAACAACAATTAAGTTATCGGCATGCAAGTACGATTTTAGATGTCCTCTGATGGTCCAACACCAAGCTTAGACTTCAAGATGCCTCAAATCACGGGAAGCGATATTGGGTGACAACTTCCTAAGCAAGCAGGACAACTCCTAGAATCACGTGAACGCTTGAACCAACGCTTAGAGATGGTCGACACTCAAAGTACAATACAAGCGAGAATATTTGGATTTACAACCACAGAATTGGTAGATTGACGAGTCGATAGAGGATCTAAAGGTTCCACGGAATTTTCTCCAGATTTCAAAAATGATTAATAAATCTCACTAATTTTAATGTAACGTTTTCAATTATTATATTAAAAAAAATAAATGATAACAAAATAGTCATTTTCTAAACTTCTTTCCTCTTTTTCTCAAGACTTGCTTTTATTTGTATTTTATCCCTCATTCCACTATATTAAATATGGAGCTACGATTAAGGTGGTTACGCCTCAAAAAAAAAAAAAAAAAGCCGCAAGTTCTTCACAGCTTAATTACCAACCCATGACCAAAGCCGCCCCTCATGAAGTAGACAAGCAGATCTTTATAAAAGACGATTCTACAGGCGGATGGATAATACTCAACACTTTACAACGAGAATAAAGGAAGTCACAAATAGGTTATGCAAAGGGCGCGAGGAATGCAGTCTTGCTCAAAGCATTACCACCAAAGGCGAGGATGTCAAGACATTTCTTTGAAACAAGAACGAGTACTTAGTCAGAAAGAATTTCCCAACTTAGACCATTAACGGGGACATTGATATCCAATTGAGAGATGATGTAAAAGAATAAATAGGCATAGCACCACTACGGGACTAGTAGTAAGACATGCCATACAATTGATCAAGTACACGTATAGTATACAAAATAAGATTTATGTATGAACAATAGAAGTTTTTGACAAGAAGAACTTCATGTTATGTGACCCACTAGAGATGAGTCAAGACTCGATCTCAACAACGGTCTATGATATGCAAAGATTGCTAACAAAGAAAGGGTTTAGCAATTTCATGATATGAAAGTATGATTGACACATGTATGAATGTTACGAACTATGATTGTTGTATGTGTTATAAACGCAATGTGACCCATGAATATGATATGAAATAGTTGCTAACAAAGTGAAATGTATAGCAACTCCATGATATGCAAGTATGAACGTTATACATATGTATGATAAGAATATGCATAACATGAGTATGAATAAAATGTGAAAGTATGACATGTGAAATATGATATGAATGACATATATATGTATGATATGTTTATGAATATGATATGTATGTATGATACATGTATGAAGTTATGATTGATGTTTGTTATTTGGATTATAAACATGATATTGTTTATATTACCATAAAATGCATAATAAATATGCATGATTAAGCCCATAAAGAACCCATTAAGGACTTAACGTCTTAGATTACAATAAAATAATAGGTTCCATAGAATCATCGTTTCAGTAAGGATAGATACACAGATCCTTATAAGAAATGGGATATAAGCAGAAGTTCAAGATATAAGAGAAGAACTTCCCAGAGGTCACAGACTGTCTATGAGTGGTTACTTCTAAACTAGTATCCAACCAAACAGACCCCACAATAGTGATCTCAGGATGAGACAATTTCCTCCCTAACCCACAGATAATATATATATATATATATGCATATACATTGGAAAAAGAATAAACAACAAATAAGCTATGTGGATCGTGTTGGAAACAAAGTGCGCAGCGGAATTTTAAAAAATTTTTATCAGAGTAATTTTCAAAACACAAGTTTGACATGTTATATATAGAAATGAGACAGATCTTACTAACCTCAGTGTGCCGAAGAACCTCCGCAACCTGTGTAGAGAAGTAATGTTCCAAAAGAGCCTCAACCAACTAGTCTTCTTTGATATTCTCTATCCACAACCGGAGTGAGTGTGGGCTCACACGTACAGCTCTTCCACCTGTGACTCTCCTTCCAACCAATAGAGAGAACCCAAAGCTAGTGCTCGTGATTTGTGAACAAAAGCTCTCAAAAAGTTTACAGATGCTCACTAGAATAGTATCACTCTTAATCTCTCAAATTGATCTGAGTAAATCATAAGACTCACTCCCTTTTATAGCTATTGGTCCTGGGGTCAGTCTATATAAGATTAGGTCTCAAAAACTCGAAACAGAATCAAATTCGGATCAAAATCTGATAAGAACCGTGTGAAAACGCGTAATCTTATCTCTCGCTGATCGGCAGGCCGAACAGGCCCCATCAGTAGGCCGAACACGTCATCCGACAGGTCAAACTCCCAAGAAAAAATCTCCGTGAATCTTTTATTTTCCACCCGAGATTCCAAAGGATAAAGTCTCAGTTTTGATTCAAATAACCCAATAGAGAAGTTATCTGATCAAAACAAACTTTATCAAGATAATCTCTAAGAAAATAAATCAATTCACAACAATTCTACAAGTTTATCTTGTTCTAATTTGTCCAAAATTAAAACAACTGATAAACAGACAAGAATTATCTGATCGCAATAATTCAACAAGTTTATCTTGAACTAATTTCTTACAAAATTAATTCAACCGATAAACAGACATGAATTATTTGATTCTTATAAATTTTAAACCAATCTGATAAATCTGACATAAGTCACCAATTATTGAAAAACCACGCCGTGTCGTTACAGGACTTTGTGAGCTAGCAAAGGGGACCAAAATGGACCTATAAAGTTCAAGCTCATGACAATTATGAAACCCAATATCCCAAATATACATTTCACAATTATCAACTCCAACGCTACTCCACTAAAAGCTTGGAGCTGCACTCTCGAACTTTATAGAATTACGAAGCTCGTGTAGCTAAGTCTTCATGACATATCATAGTGTATCGCATCCCCATATGATCATCCATAATCGGCTTAAGGACAAATTTTGTCTTACCTTCCCGATTATTTTTATCTTACGTTCCATTGTCTCACCATTAGAAAACTTACCATCCAAAGATAGTTTACCATTCGGTTACACCTATGTATCCAAATGGTTGAGTGCTCCAGTTTTTCAATTACAGGACAACGCATATAAGAGGATATCATTACTCCTAAAGAGGAGCTATGGATTCCATATCTATGAATAATAAGTCTACGCTATCTAGAGTCATGCCTCCAACGTACCGGCATGCATACCACTATAGAGATGTGGGTGTCACCCTTTGGCACATCAAAAGACACAAGTCGAGACAACAGGCCCACTATTCATCTCAGGATTAAGATACAATACAAATGACTGTCTAAAGTGAATTGATTTGCCGAGACAAAATTATTAATCCAAATCAATTCACTTTATGTCCCGATCCAACACATCGTCACCTATGACAACGTGCCAATGTTTCTATTCATGGAGTCCAACTCCGATGGTCAAGACAAACCATCTTCCGAAAGGGATATAGACAACATAACAATCTTTACATGAATAAAGTGCCCAACTTTATTCCCTCGATTGTGGATCATATGTTTTAGACCGTCACCTTAAGAATTGTGTCTTCCGCATAATCAGTCCATCATATGCCCAATTCTTAAGGTTCAGACTGACAGTCTCAGACTACTGTTTGCTTATCATACATTCAACAAATATGAACATAAAGAGGACAAGATTTGGTATATATAAATGAATAAATTCTTTATTGATAAAAATGTCTCCAAAAACGTATTACATTTTTACTCCTTAGGGCATACATGTCTAATAGATCGGTCGAACACCATCCTATAAGAAGTTAAGATCACGTTAAGTAGAGATGATGAAGCAAAGTTGCTTCCACTTATCCAAGAGATATAAGTAACATCACAAGGATAGCAGAAGAGAATAAGAATGACAATGTACAGTCATTAATATATCAGATTAAGAAATTAGAGAGGAGAAGACTACAAGATGGTTCAAAATCTGAACCCCTATAATAGAGCTACAAAACTCCGATAGAGTAACCATAACAAAGAAAAACCAATAGGAATTTCTAAATAAGAGAATACAGTCCATCATATGACTATTGATGACATCTAGTCATCAATAGTCAGAGAGCCGGTTTAATATAAACAGGTGAATATGTTCTTTCAAGAACACGGTCTACTATGTCATTAAATGACCCTTTGTCATCAACAGGTAGCGAACCAATTTAAGATAAGTAGACTGAGATGTCTGCTTAAGATAGCAAATATAAGATTCTTAGCCGAAGCAATAAGCTTACACAATCCAGGCTACCGAACTAAGAAGGCCATCTCAAGTAGAAATGGTTCCCCCCTCTAGTCAATGAAGTCTTTAGATAAGACAAGACTCTTGGAATAAGCAAGATCAGGGACGTTAGAGTCAAACACTGAACCTTCACTAGAAACAGATGCTACGAAACACGGGCATAGGGATAATAAAAACCCTTTGACTAGCTAAGACATGCCGTATTGAGGAGGAATCCTCTAGAACTAGTGGTAGAGCATACTAATGAGAGTATTGCTCAACCTTTAAAAAAAAAAAACTTAGTTATGTAGCCAATGGTTGGAGTAATTCTAAGTTAATTTCATTAAAAAAAAATTTATAAGTGTGCTTAGCACGTAAAATAAGCCTAACTATGACGTCAGCCTAAATCAAAATTTTCTAGGACTTTTAGTAAAAGACCTTCAAAGCTGAGACTACGAAGTTGTAGCAAGTCCCTCAAGAAACGATAGACATGACAGAGTGGTCTCCTTCGAGAGCATCGATTAGACCTCCTCGATAAGAGTTTAGATAGTAAGAATTAGAGAACTGATGATGTCTGGACAATATGATTATTAAGTTTAAGAGTACGATGTCGAGGCTTGGGATGTAGCAGCGGTTTAAGGGACATTTATACGCCCCTCCCGATGCCAAATAAAAAAAAGGGTGCGCTAATATTAAGATTAAAGATAGTATGCGAGGAGGATGACACATTTAGTGTCTACCAAGTAAAGTTGTGCATCTGAGGATAGCTTTATAGGCATGTCATAACGTTAGGAATTACATGATAGACAAGTAAGGCTTGTCGCCCTTCCAATCACGATAGAACCGATAGGATTTGCCATTTGACAAGTTGGAATATATTGTTAATATATATATATATATAGCTATATTAACTAAACCCAAGATTAGAGGGATATGGATTAACACGTTAGAATTATTATGACACAGTAAGACACATACCTCGAGAAAGGTCATAAGAATAGGTGTCCAGCCCAAATTGTTCTTCTAAAAGATAGATGAACATTAAAAAAAAAAATCGATATATTTCTTCCCGATAAAATATTGTAGCTATCAAAACTAATGACCTATAAGTATGCCTCTATCACATCACATGAACGTAGTATATTTTAAAAGGATGTTTTCGTTAATTTGATGTAAAATTACAACTTATGTTTTTCCAATGAATACAGTTACTATAAGCCATTTTTACAATTTTCATGGGTGGTCAAATCCTTGAGGAAGAAGTAAGTTCCAAGATAGGGACCATCCATGTTAAGTTAAGGGTTCTGACAGCTTGAGATCAATATTATACTAAAAATACCTATGGATTAAATAGGACCCATAAACAGCTTTTTCTTTTATTATAAACATGTTTGGGTCCTTACTCATGAAGTACAAAAATTTTGTCAAGTTTAAAAGTTGATTTAAATTGTCAAATAAATAAATAAATAAATGTGTTTAATAAATTATTACTACTATTTTCAATTAGTAAATAGAAGTTTATGAAATGTTTTGTTGAGAAAAAATGATTTTTATTAAAACAAAAATGACTGTCGTATTTTAGAAAGTTATAAATAATATATATATACACACACAGAGAGACTTTCATAGAAACAGTAAGGAAGCATTAGAACGATATAGGACACTAAAGTGGCCTAAAAAGAGGGAACACACAATCAACCATAGAAACAAAATTCACATGTAGAGAAAGCTAAGATATATCATGAATGTTTCCACAGCAAAAACAAGGTTGATTAGAACTCCGAATAAGAGATAAGCTTCACGAATTTTAAATACAATAAGACGGCATATACATGATTATGCCATTGAACAAGTTGAGATAGTTAAGGCTAGAATGACACGATTGTATATGAAAATAGTTGCTCAAAAGAGTAGAATTTTAATCCCAAGGTGGGTAGAACATATACTAGACCCTAATGAACCTTTTTACAGGTTAAAGGAGACAATGTAGTTTTGCTCTTCTAGAAGAGCATACCCTACTCAATAGCATGAGATTTAAACCGAAAATGATTTCTTACCCATAAATGGGCCATGAAAACCATAAAACTACCCAAGTTTTTACGATATGCTACAGTAGCATATCCTAGATTCTAGAGTAAGTACAAGTAAAGGGAATTGATAGTACAATTTCATACACAATGAGAACATAATACCCCGATATGTGGCGATAGTATGTTGAAACATCTAGAATAAGCCTGCCTAAGGAGAATCTATGGTACGATCTCCATAGGTTCGGGGATATAATGCGCACCATTATATAGTATCACCATGAGATTTTCTATTGGCAGAAAGATAAAATCTCCAATTTGCCCTTAAGAGGCTAGAAGAAATTGCTAAAAGACACTAGTTTTGATTAGAAATCATGAGAGCGATTTAAATAATCAAGTATAACCTAGAAATTCCCATGACCAATATAAAGGTCATGTGAACAAAACCAAGAGAAACCCTACGAATATGAAAAATGAGAATGAATTTATTTTTTCTCGCACCTCGAGGAGAGGCAGGACAAGTACAAGAGAAATGCTAAAGGATAAGCTTAAACGTTATGAACCCTTAGAAGTTTTAAAACAAGTAGATAAACATGTTTTAGATAGTTATTATCACTAGTCTAGGATGACTAGATGATAAAGACCTATAGATTAAGCGATAAAAAAGATAAACCCCTATGTACCAGATCATGATCTGGATGTAGATATGCAACCTAAGATACAAAGTAAGATAAGTACAAGTCTTGAAACAACAGAAAGAATAGCTTCAAGAAAGCAAGGACAAACTTCCATGTCAAGATTTTGGGGCAAAAGTTGCCAAAAGAAAGAAAGAAAATCCTATGAGATTAGGATACAAAGCCATAGGATACCCCTAGTTTATCTCAATTTTTGAGGATGAAAATTTTATAAGGTGGGTAGATTGTAATAACCAGAAAAATCCAAAAATTAATAAGTATGATTAATTAAGGATTTTTTCATAATTACTCAGCTAAGTACTTAAGCAAGGACAAGATTTAAGTTTATTTACACTCAAATTTGAAGGTCCTAATAACTATAAGACCTTAGAAATAAATAATGTTGTGAATGCACAAATTTATGTGCTTTATTTATGAAACATGTAACAATGTAATGTTATGATAGTACATTAAAATAATTAAAAATAATTATTTAATGTGCTAAATCAAAAGTTTATGATTTATTGACTTCATGTACGAGCCAAAGAAGTGATTGTAATAAGAATCTCAATTAGAATGTTTAAATTGGGATTACTTGACAAAAAGTGGAATTTTCAACTTACTAAGATTATGTGAAAATTTCCTATATGTTATCAGTTCAGTAAAAGAAACCCAGATCAATGGTGATCATGAGCTCCATACCATATTTTAGAAAATGGTGAGCACCAAGTTTAAGTATGCAATATTTATGAAATTTTTACTATAATCGATCTCAAAATTTAAGAAGATCATAAAGATAAGAATTTCAAGCAAGTTATAAGGATCATTGGAAGTTTGAGAATTTCAATATTTTGAATGTGTATAGTTAATTATTGCTCACATTAATAATTACACAAAGTTTATTATTATTGTTGTAATGACAATAATAATAATAGCAGTTGTTATAGTAATAGTAAAGAAGAATAAGGGCGTTGATTGGATCTATAAATGTTAATCTATTGCTAAGTTATGAAGCCATAAATAGCTCTTTATGAGAAATAGTTCAGGTTATATCCGTAAAGCATGAAATTGTACTAAGTTTGAAATTTTAAATTAAATTGACTTTTAGATAGTCAATTTAATTTACAAAACTTTTATAAAATTATAGCTATAGTTCTTATAATGAAATTTGAAGTTTACAATATGAAAATTTTTAACGAAAAGATATGTTTTAAATTACATTTTAAAGTTTTAAAAAGTTAAAAGCAATAAAAATACTTATATTGAGCAAAGTTTTAAATATATAACATTTTCTTAGAATACATACATATGTATATATACACATGTATAAATATGGATACAGTTGTGAAAATAGCTAATCATCAGTTTTGAAGACAAATGTTTCAAAGTTTACGGTTTCAAAATTTAATCACAAAATCCATATAGTATGGATAACTTTTATGAAAATAATTTTATGACAGTATGAAGATGTTTATACGGCAATGATACAACAAGAAAATTAGAATTTATGTAATATTTTAAAGAATGAGAATATTACAATTTTTTTTAAAAAAAATACAGTTATGTCTATGAAAATTTCAAGTTTACAGATCAAATTTGATCAACGCGACACAACATGTATTTGACTGTGTGGACCACATGGGGGCCTATAAATACATGACAATAAAAAAAAAAAAATCAGACCAATCAAACCAGCTCCTCCTTTCTCTCTCTACTCTCTCTCTCCTCAAACTCAGTCCAAGAATCCGGCCTCCATTTTTGACATCTCCTATACCAATGGAATGCTCTCGTCGAGCTAAGTCCAACAAGGTGCTGTGCTGCCTAAAATACCACCAGAGGAAGCCACATGCGCCGCCTGAAGTGGCAGTGAAACCCATTTTTCCTAATGTGATTTCTCCTCTGTCCGACCATCGATTGATGCGATCTTGGTGTCCACGGACTCAGAATGACGAGAGGAACAAGAAGACACCAATCTCCCAGCTTGATTTTGGCTGTAGCAAAATGACGAAGTTGCCCCATCTCTATCACCGTGCCACCTCAGGATTTTGTCGTCACCGGTGACGGTGAAGCACACCGCCGATGCCAACCAACTCAGAACTCCATGGTGATGAAAATGCCTCAACCAATTTTAGCCAAGAACAACTGCACGATGGAGCTTGAAGCGGCCGCACCGTCACCACCATGGGTGATGTCAAACCTATCCTTATGGCCACCATCGAGCCCAATTGACGTCACCATTACCTTCAGACCAACAACGGGAGGAAAAGCCCTCCATCATTTGCAAGAAAAATCTCGCCATCGTCGGAGTTCGAACGACTCCAATTTTACTACCGTGAGGAACGTTGATCACATTGCTCCCGGCTGCCTCGCCCCAAATTGGATGAGGGAAAGGGTCCAGGCCTACATAATGAAGCTTCCTAACACCTCAATTTCGGGAAATGCCGCGAGAAGGCGAAGATCCAAGACCCGCCGTGGAACGCCACTACGAGGAGGTGGGGCTGTCGTTCCACACGATGTCAAACTGCCCCATGTTAGGGGAAACACTCAGAATGCTACGGGGAACAAAACCCCCAACTTGATTTCACGGTAGTTTCACCGGAGATACGAGATCAAAGTCTCCACTCTTGCCGTAGATATTGAGCCCCAATCTGCATAGTTAGAGGCCAAATTGAGTAAAATTGACACCGTCATTGGACTCAGAAGGGTCAAATTAGGGGGGGTAGGCTCAAGCCCAGCCACCAACGGAGCCCAACAGTGGCGGTCAACACTGGTCAACGTCAGTCAACATCGGTCAATGACCGATCAACGACCACTTTGGGTTTTTGTGATCCGGACCTCCGATCGATGATTCGAGACCGCCTTCTGACTCGTTTCGATGCTCTAAACGCGATGGTGATCTCCGTTCAAGCTAATTCCACTCTGATAAAAATCATCTGGTACTAATTGCACGTAGTCAAGGCGACTCAGACTGCAATAACGGAGTCTGAAATGATGTTTTTAGCAAAAATAAATCTCTATGGATTATTCATAGCCATCCACAGCCACTCGAGGAGTGCTGCTGAGGATGCTGCATAGACTGTGGATACAGCGAGATGCAACTGCACCCACTTAGCTTGGAGTCTAAGTAAGTAGGAATCTCGCCTGTAGTATAAATAGTTTTAAAACTAAATTAATTTTAAATATTTTCATAAAATTTATAAAAATGCATAATCAGTGATCTATTACACTGTTATATGTTATGATGTGATATGTTATGTTATGACATGATGTGAAATGCTATGACGATGATGATATGATTAATGTGTGATGTATGGAATATATAAATTATATTGTTTAATCACCTTCAAGTCAAGTATGATAATGAATTACGATTCATGTATGATTATGATTTACGATTCATGAATTATGAAATTGTGATGTCATGTAGTGATAAGTTATGCTTCATACACACAATAAGACAAGTGAAACTTATAAGACAAGTTAAGGGTGTCGTACCAACCTCCCGACCCACGGGGAGGCTCCATGTTAAAGTAATGAATGATCCCGGTGTCATTGGGACCTCGCGAACCCTAACTTTCCAAAACTCGCGCGCAACTGGTACGATCACTTGGGCCCAAAGTAAGAAGATAAGTTATAGCTAAAATAATTAAGTATAAATCAAGTTGATAAGCAAGCATAAAATGCTCATGCATATTTTTATTAAAAATGATTTTTAATCATGTTTTGCGAGACTAATTTCCTACTTGCTGAGTGAAAGCTCATTTAAGTATGTTCATGCTATAGGTAAGAAAAACCTATCAGCGGCACTTGCTGGGCAGTAGTGAGCGGCGGATGAATGGTGAAGGTGGGAATAGATACCACTCATGCAATGTAGTATTTTTGCATTATTATTTTACGAATTTATGTATGTTTTATTTTATGAAATTTTGTATGCTTACACTTTCCAAAAATTATGTGCATATGAATAAGTAAATAATTTACGTAATTCTGTTTTAAAAACCGAGCTTGTGATTACGCAATCTTGGTCCAGAGGATTTTAAAGTTTAAAAATGTTGCAATAGATAATGCAACAAATGCACGAAATTTGTAAGAAAGAAAATTATAAGTTCATTTAGAATTACAAAGGATTATTGAAATTTTACACTAGGTTAAGAAATGAATTTTATGAATATGTTTTATGAAATCATTATGAAAGTTTAAAAGAAAAGCTTTAAGAATTTAGTATCTTAAACTTAAAAGTTAAGTTATAAGAAATTATGTTTTGTTTAGTTAAGAAGGTTTACTTTAAGAAAATAATATGATATTTTTAAGACGTTAAAATTATAAGCAAAAATATATAATAATTGCTAAGAAAGTTTTAGAGAGCATTTAAATGGGATTTTATTTTAATATTTAATTTAAAATTGTCTTGAAAATAGTTTTATTTAAATTGAGAAATGTCTTTAAATAATAGTTACTAAATAATTATTCTTATGTTTAAAAAGAAAAGTTCAAGAAAATTATGAGGGTTATGTTTCAAAAAAATTAATATTATGAATTATGTAAAGGATCATGCTTTTAAAAATTATAACTATGTTAAGACATAATGCTTATTATCACGTTTGAGAAATTTATGTTATTATGTTAGGTTTATAAAGTTAAGTTTTGAGAAATGATTATTATGTCTTTCAAGGACGTATGTTAAGAATTCTTTATCAATAAGAATTCGTTTGTTATTAAGATTTGAAAATAGTTATTACTTCCTCTAATGTTTCATGTTAATGATTCCACAGTAAGAATCCATTTAAAAAAAAAATTATCCCGAATTTCTCTACCTTATTTGTAAGTAAGTTTAAGTTCATGATCATGTTAAGTTAAGTAAGAGCCATGTAAGGAGGGTCGTTACACCCTACTAGCCACTATAAATAGGATACTTGATCTGTTGTTATTTAGATGACCAAAGAAATTTAGAGAGAGTATTCTAGAGAGAGAAACTCTAAAACTCCCATAGGGTTATTGTTGAACACCATGAGCCATTGCTCTTAATTTTCTCTTGTGGTTGAAAGGAGACACTACCAAGAGAAGAATTGAACGACGTGTGTCCATTTGTATTTCGGTTATTAAAAAGAGAATAGTAAAGAAGACTAGTTGGTTGAAGCACTTTAGACACAATTCTCAGTAACAGTTCTGTCGAAGTTTTTCTTATCAAAAGTGCAGTTCCAATTCTAAGAGGTACTTAAGATCTTAATTAATTTATATACATAGCATGTCTAACTTATTATATGAAAAAAGGCTTTGATTTAAAATTTTTAAAATTTTGCTACATTCATGTTTTTCTAAGAATTGATATCAGAGCGAGGTTTTACATTGTTTTTACGAGTTTGTGGTCATGTTGTGTACATAAATTATGTGATCTTGATCTCTCCTATGCTTGAATTAAATTTTTTAGAGAGTTGGTACTCTAAGATTTTAATATATATTTATATGTTGTCATAAGATTAAGTGGTGAATGCTATTAATTGATTATGGTTGATTAAATCTTTTGTTTTAATTAATTAATTTTTTGCCAGTTATGGTTCCTTAGAGCTTAAAATGTGTATCTAGGATTTTTTGTGCAACTAGATGGTGGTCTATCATCACCGTCTAGGGGTTTGTTATTTTATTTTATAGAAATTTTGTAAGCCAAAAATGGTATAGGTTTTGGTTGTAAGTTTTCTATTAAAAGATTGAAGATGGATTTTGAAGATGAAGATGATTATAGTTCTATTTGTTTTTCTGTGTTTATAAATTTTTATGTTTTTGAATTGTTAAAAATAAATAAATTAAAACTGTATAAAAAATTTTTTTTTTACAAAAGATTGAAAAATGCTAATTTAGCGTCGGACCGGTAGGCCAGTTCCTATATTCGCTAGCTAGACACTGACAGAGCCATGGGTTATGTATGAAACCGATAGGCAGGTGATTATAAGCTGGCAAGCCATTTTCGAGCAAAACCATTTTTAAAAAAGGTTTGTTTTTGGTGTAGTTTTTTATTTTTTGTTTTTTGAGACAATTCTGAGAAACATGAAATTTTATGATAATGATAAAAATAAATTTTTTGATCTATATGGGATTAAAAATTGAAGACAGACGCCACATGAAAAAGGATACAACAAGATGATATAAGATGAAAAATCAATATATGTTTAGGTTGATCTTTTTGTAATCTTTATTTTCTTTTTTCTTGGATGGGACCATAATATTATGGCTAGTTACTATATTGCTTGTAGCTTTTCTTATTGCATTGCTTGTTTGCTTTATAATATGTTTTGCTATGTATGTTGATAACATATCTGAAGAATAGGGAGAGCTGCTCATTAAAAATTGTTCATGCATGTTAATGTAAAACCTTGATTTCTAAAATATTGAGTGGGAGAAGGTTTTCGAAGAGAGGACCTAAGGCCTCCATCATTAGTCCATTGATAATACATGGTGGTTTTGACCCTTAGAAAAGGATGCATTATGTACTACGTCGTATCTCCAAGAAGATAATTTGCTTTAGCATGTTTTATCACTGTTCACCCTTAGGTGTCAATTATAAACCATGGATAAAGTAGTTGAAATGATAGTTAAAGACTCAAAATTAATTTTATTATTAACCTCCCCTAGGAGCTTTGTTAATAAAGTTAATGGCTAAAGAAAGCGACTATTAGTATTTGCTAAATCATACGGGTCTTGGCTAGTATATACTGATTGGGGGAGATCCGTGTTTCTAATTAAATTTGGCAAGTCTCTCATAGGCAGTTTGTTGAATTCTGAGTTAGGAATTATTGTTGTAAGGTTGTAATTTTTTCAAGGTTTTTAACACATAAACACATTGTATGCTTACTTGTTTGTGTTATCCTATTAAATTGTTATTGAATGTTTTTGATATATAAATCTTCATTGTAAATCAAAATGTCTAAAAGCTCTTTATCTTAGATAATTGATAAAAATACTTTAACTAGTGAGAACTATAATGATTGGAAACGGAGCCTGAATATCGTCCTATCCTTTGAGAAGCTAAATTTGTGCTAACCACACCATGTCCTGCTATGCCTATCAGCAAATCCAAGAGTATGATCGTTAGAAGGATGCTAATGATCAAGCCAACTGCTATATCATGGCTAGCATGAATAACGTGCTATAAGATCAACATGAAGATCATGAGATTGCTTTTCAGATCATGGATAATATCGAGGACATATTTGGAGGCTAAGCCTTAATAACGCGGCAAGAGGCTCTTCGAAAGCTTCTCAACTATAAACAAAAATCAAGGATATCTATGAAGGATCAAATGATGTTGGTCATCGGTTATCTCGCCGAGGCCTAAACTTATAGAGCTGACATTGATGCTGAATCATAGATGACTATGGTATTTGAGACTCTTTCTAAGGAGTTCATTCCGTTTAGAGCTTCATATAACTTTAACAATAGACAAGATATGACTTTAACTGAGTTGATGAAGTAGTTACAGGAGTTTGAAAACTTGATCAGGAAAGCTTTGGTTGATGGCGAGGAGAACTTGGTAGTTGCATCTGGTTCTAAATCTAACATTGTGAATAGAAAGTATCAAAAGTCCAAGAACATGAAGTCTTCTATTCCAACAAAGGGCAAAGGTAAGAAAAAAAAGAAGAGAAACCAAAAGAAACTAAAGTATTTCTTTTATGAGAAGGTTGGGCACATCAAAAAGAATTACAAGGACTTCTAAGCTAAAGGAGGTAAGTGCAAACTTCTGGTTGTTGAGTCTTATTTAGTTGAAGAATCAAGTGACACCTGAGTCATAGATTCTGAAGCAACTAATCATGTTTATATTTCTCTATAGGGGTTCAAGGAAACGAGAAATATGCTACATGAACACTTCACATTACGGATAGGCGAGGGATCCTTAGTGTTAGCTGAAGCAAGGCGAGATGTTCATCCTTATTTTGATAGTTATAGGAGTTTACTTTTGAGAGATTGTTATTATGTTCTTAAACTTAAAAAGAATTTAATTTCTATTGCCTGTTTATTTAAGGATGCTTATTCAGTTTCTTTTAATAAAAAAGTTGTGATTCGTAAAAAAAAAAAAAAATTATCTGTAGTGGATGGATGTAAAACAACTTATGTTTTATCAAACCTAAAATGGACTCATTGTTGAATATTGAGATTAATGATAACTCTAAAAGACCTAAAACTTCTCACTCTAATAAGACTTATCTATGGCATATGCAATTAGGTCATATTGGCCTAAATAGGAATTAAAAGTTGGTAAGGAATGGACTTCTAAATCTTTTAAAGATGGAATCTATACAACGATATGAATCTTGTTTCGAGGGCAAAATGACCAATAGACCATTCGGGTTTAAGGGCAATTGAGTCGAATCAGAACTTGTGCATAGTGATATCTATGGTCCCATGAACATTTAGGCACAAGGAGAGTATAAGTATTTTGTCACTTTTATTGATGATTACTCGAGATATGAGTACATCTACCTAATGCATCATAAGAGCAAAACTTTTGATAAGTTCAAGAACTTTCAAGCAGAAACAGAGAAACAATTAGGTAAACCCATTAAGATATTTCGATCTGATCGAGGTGGAGAGTTCTTAGGACACTAAGTAAAGAATGAGATTTTATCCCATTTGACTACGCCAAGGACTCCATAGCAGAATAACATGGTTGAGAGAAGGAATAGGACTTTGTTGGATATAGTTAGATTCATGATGAGTTATTTGACATTGCCTTTTTCTTTCTAGGAATATGTACTACAAACAGCTTATTATCTTTTGAACAATGTGCCTTTAAAATTGGTTCTTAAGACTCCCCATGAGTTGTGAACTTGTAGAAAGACATCCTTAAACCATATTCATATATAGGGATATCTTGCTATTGTCCTAGACAAGGAAAAGAATAAGTTGGAAGCACGTTTAGAGGTGTGTGTGTTTGTAGGATATCCAAAAGGGACAAAAGGTGATTATTTTTATAACCCAAAAGAAAATAAAATCATGGTTTCAACGAATGCAACTTTTCTTGAGAAAAGTTACATAAATGACTTCAAATCTTGTTCTAGAATGGTACTTGAGGAGTTGATAGGCGAATCAATCTGTCCGAGGGTTCTAGTTGAAACCAATCCAATCAACATAGAAAAACCAGCCAAACAACAACCTAGGGAGCTTTCGCATAGTTGAAGGAACGGGTGTCAACCCAAAAGATATATGTTCAATAGTGAGGCTTATTTGGGTGAGTTGATCATGACAAGGATCTTTACACTTACAAAAAAGCCATGGAAGATGTTAATTCAAAGCTTTGGACAGAAGTTATGAACACTGAGATAAAGTCTATGAAGACTAATCAAGCCTGGGAGCTTGTGGACCTTCCCAAAATGGTAAAACTCATAGGTTATAAGTTGGCCTACTAGAGGAAGAGAGGTGCAGATGGAAAAGTCAAAACCTATAAGGCTAAACTGATAGCAAAAGGATACACACAAAAAGAAGAAATCAATTACGAGGAAACCTTTTCGCTTGTAGCGATGGTTAAGTCCATACGCATTCTCTTGTCTATTGCTTCAGCTCTTGTTTATAAAATTTGGCAAATAGCTTTCAAGACGGCCTTTTGTATGGCTATTTTAATAAGACCATATATATGGTATAGCCAGACGGCTTTAAAGCTAAGGGTTAAGAGAATGAGGTCTAAAAGCTACTAAAATCTATTTATGGACTCAAGCAAGCTTCCCATCCTTAGAACATAAGATTTGATCAAGTGATTAAGACTTATAGTTCAAACAAAATGTGGACAAACTATGTGTTTATAAATGCATTAAGGATGGGAATGTGATCTTTCTACTATTCTATATAGATGATATTCTACTTGTTGGCAATGACATTGGGGCGTTGTCATAGGTCAAATTATGGTTGACTAAGTAGTTTGACATTAAGGAATTGAGTGAAGCTAATTATGTTCTAGGTATCTAACTCTTTCGAGATAGGAAAAACAAAATGATAGCTTTAACCCAAGCTACCTACATAGACAAGATTCTTGATAAGTATGCAATGTAGAATTCCAAGAAAGGTAAGCAACCATCTAGATCAGGAATTACTCTTTCTAAGAAAGACTCTCCAAAGTCTGATGAAGAAAGAGAATAAATGAAGAAGATACCTTATGTTTCGACAGTAGGTAGTCTCATATATGTTATGCTTTGTACATGACCTAACATATGTTATGCAGTTGGGATTGTGTCGATACCATCGAATCCAAGACACAACCATTGGGTTACAGTCAGACATATTTTCAAGCACTTGAGAAGTACTAGAAGTTATATGTTAGTGTATTCTAGTGAGGATTAACATCTCTTGGATGCACTAATTTGGATTTTCAATCCAGTTTAGATTTGAGGAGATCGACTTTAGGATCTGTGTTTACTCAGGGAGGAGGTAACATTGTTTGGAGAAGTTTCAAGCAAGAGTACACTTCAGATTCAACGATGAAGGCTAAGTATATGGCAGCTAGTGGAGCTTTGAAAGAAGCCGTGTGGCTCCGTAAGTTCTTTGGAGATCTTGAGGTAGTTTCTAGCGTGGGTAAGCTGATAATATTATACCATGATAACACTGTAGTGATAGATAATGCTAAGGAACCAAGATTTCCTAAGAAGAGTAAACATATACATCAGAAGTATCATGTGATAAAGAACTTTGTAGGGAATAGACATGTTGCAGTATACAAGATTGGATCTAAGGACAATATATATGATTTTTTCACGAAGACACTACCAATGAGGGCTTTTGAGAAGCATGTAGAAGCTATGAGGATGCATAATGTGACATTTACTCTTAGGGCAAGTGGGAGATTATTAGACTAGGTGCCCGAAGGATTAAATGTATAATAGTTTTTTGGAGACATTTGATCAATAAAGATTTTATTAATTCTTTCATATATCAAATATGTCCTCTTTATGTTCATTCCTATTGAATATATGATAAGCAAACTAAAGTATGAGATTATCAATCTAAACCTTAAAAATCATGCATATAATGGATAGATTATAGGGAAGACATGAATATTAAAGGTGATAGTCTAAATAAAAAGATCTATAATCAAGGAAATAAAGTTGGGTGCTTTATTCATATAAAGATTGTTATATTGTCTACGTCCCTAATAGGAGATGGCTTATCTTGATCATCGGAGTTTGACTCCATGAGTAAAAACATTAATATATTGTCATAGATGACAATATATTGGAACGGGATAAAAGTTGAATTGATTTTATTAATAATTTTGTTTGTTTAAATCAATTCACTTTAGACAATTACATATGTCATATTTTAATCCTTAAATGAATTAATATGATGATATATTGGAATGGGAAAAAAGTTGAATTGATTTGATTCATAATTTTGTTTGTTTAAATCAACTCACTTTAAACAATCACATATGTCATATTTTAATCCTGAAATGAATTAATGAGCTCGTATTCTTGAGTTGTGTCTTTTGATATACCAAAGGTAATATCTTGAATTACATGAAGATAAGCATGCTGGTACATTAAAGACATGACTCTTGATTGATGTAGACTCGTTATTTATAGATATAGAATTCATAGCTCTTTTTTTTTTTTTTTTGGTAGAGTTAATGATATTCTCTTATAGGTATTATCATGTAATTGGAAAACTTGAGCGCTCAACCGTTCAGATATATAGGTGTAACTGAATGTTATATTATGTATATTGGTTATGAATAGTAAGTTTTCTAATAGTTAGATAACAAAACATAAGATAAAAATAATTGAGAAGGTAAGACAGAATTTTATCCTTAAGTCAATTATGAACATCCTACAGGGATGTTACACATTATGATATGTCATGGATGATTAACTTATCCGAGTTTTGTAATTTATATATGGTTCGAAAGTGCTGCTCTAACTTTTAGTAGAATAGGTTAAGAGTTGATAATTATAAAATGAATATGTCGGGGAAGTGTTATTTTATAATTATAGAAGCTTAATCTATATATGTTCATCAAGTCCTTTTTGCTAGCTCACAATATTTCCTATAACAATATGACGTATTTTTCCTACATATTGATAACTTAGTTATTGCTTAGATTGGTTTAAATTCGGTTGATTGGATTTAATAATTCATGCTAGTTTATTGGTTGAATTAATTTTATAAATTAACTCAAGATAAATATGTTGAATTATTTGAATATATATTTTATTTGATATGGGATTATCTGTATATGACTTTTTTAATAAGATAACTTTCTCTATTAGGTTATTTGAATTCAAACTAAGGCTCTATGTAAAATTCCCATGTAAAATAAGATATAGAAACTTCTAGAACTAGGCAAACCGGTAGGCCAGTAACCAAGTCCGACAGGCCGATGGAGTGCAACTTAGTTATGTAAAATAGTAAAATTGGCAGGCCGATGGTCAAGACCGACAGGCAGGTTAGGAAAAATCCTGTTAAGCATCTTTCATAGTCATATATTTGTCTCAAATAGGAAACTCATCTTTTATCGTTAAAGTGTCGATGCTAGCTATAACTTGAGTGTAAAAAATGTAGTACAAGTTAATCAGCCAATCCAAGTGTTTGAAAATGTTTTTGCACCATTGGGGCAAAAATTTTAAAAAACAATCCCTTTTCATTTCCCAAAGAAAAACCATTTTAAAAATACTACCAAACCGGTTTGTTACCCGTTCACAAGCCTAACATTAGTCTCCTTACGCAATTATGATATTTTCGGCAATTATGAGAAAAAGACAAGTTTCCTCATATTTAAAGTAATTATGAGTAACAGACAGCGTGTTGGCATACATAAAAAGATAAAAAATAAAAATACCATCACAATCACAACCTTAAATATCTTAAATTGGATAAGTTTTGATGTTTTATTTGCCTATAAAACATCAACTTGCTCTAAATAGATACAATATTAAACCAAGTCTTAACTTGAAAATCACTCTAATATGTACCATTCAACTGCTTCTTAACCATAAAGCATTGCAAAAATCTCAAAATAGGCCAATTTAGTTCCCCTGCAAAATAAAGAAAAGAAACCACAAATTGAAAGGTAACACTTCAAAAAAAAAAAAAAAACATTACTTTAGTAGCACGGCTGCCACCCACAAAATGGAACTTAGTATTGTGATAGAAGAAAAATTCCTAGCATCAACGATGGAAGGTAAAATTGCGATCCTAGTTGTTAAAGTGACGATAAAATATATGCAAGTTTACAAACACAACAGCGAAATTGGCATATAATACTTGCGAACCTAGAACATTAGAAATGCACAATGGAATGACTGTGGTGACATGAATCACTCTACAGCATCATTGAACCAGATAGATGGAGAAAAATGAAGGAGAATTGGATGCTAAATTTTCTACCAGGGAGTTCAATCTTACATCTTTAATGACAATGTTTGCGCGAAAGTCTCCATGTCTGATTGGTCAAATTGGACCTGCTCTTTTGGTTTTTTGAGTGACTGACTCTGAAATGGATCAAATATCAGGAATATTGAAGGGATAGTATGTGGTCGAAGTGTCACTCTGGGGTTCATATTTATTGCGTGCAAAACTAAGAAAAAGGATACAACTGAATATATGGACACATGGCTTTTCATGTGGTTCTTTTCAGAGACTAACTCTTCATTCATTCAAAACGAGTTGCGAATAACTAGCATTTGTAAATTTTGCACATCATTTATTTTCTGCAGAGCCAAATTGTTTGTTTGTTTGTTTGTTCCTTTCTTTCGTTCTTCCTCTCTTTCTTTTTTTAAATAATCCAACAAGCAAAGCTAGTCGCATCTTAAAATTCATTCTGAAGAACTAAAAACGAAAGTTTTTAAAATTTACAACTATACTACCATCTAAAATGGCATGTCTTATATTCTCCTTAAGTAAAAAAATAAAATAAAATTCACTCTAAAGAAAATATATCGTCCCTTTTTTTTCCCGTAATTTGCATGTAGCATTCACCTCTTTGTTGTTGATGATGTCTCTGGTGCGTCCCTTAAACTTTGTAAAGCCATTGGCTTTGACAAGAATTGCACATGATCTGCTTCATGAGAACTAGAGCCCACCGACCGTTTCATTGGAACAACCAAATTCCTGCACCATTGTGTCATGACAAGTAATCTTTTAATGAACAAAACTTGGAGTAGCTTCGTCTGCACCAACTCGATTATAGATGGCGCTTTTACCAACTTTCTCTATCAAGTATTTTATATTCTATCATCTATGCTTACTTCTGTATCATGTTTTCCGAGTATGATCGTGCTTAGATAAACTCAACTCAAGCACATGAACAACTATTCGAGAATCCTACTTGACCTTAAAAATTATTTGAAAAGAGAACCAAGCGTTGGAAGACATGCATACCCATCATTGGACATGTGCATGCAGCAAGTCATCTTCTCTGCTGTGTTGCTTCCATACAAAATGTCAAGCTGATTCGACAGGTTTGGCATATCAGACAACGGCAAAATATCCCAAACCTTGAGAACCTGAGTGCAATATGAAGTTTCCCTGAGGATGTCTACAGCCCAAACAAGGTACGACTGTTTATTAACCTTGTAATACTTTACAAAAAGGGAAGAACTTCCACCACCATGGAAGACAACATCACTTCTCTTCTTATCCGATTGACGCCACCCACTTGAAAGCTTCTCCAACAAAGAAAGCACTTTTTTTCTCAACTCTTCGTTTTTAACTCTTCCCATTCACGTCCAGAATGCACAACTTTTTTTTGGGTGAAAATAAAGAATTGTCTCAAAAAGAAATCTGTATGTGAAGAGGTTTATCCGTTCAAAAAGACAAATTTATGTCTTGCAATAAGAAAAGCTTAGGAAAGATGAGTTACACCTTCCACTTGGCGCTTCTCAACAGAAACGAATCTACATTAACTAAAACATTAATCTGGTTAAGCTCAAGCAAAGCAGCTACAATAGCATACGCCGAGTTCTGGTCCTTTTTGGCGTGTAAAAACAGCTCTGCTCCTTGGGATTGTCGATTAGTTTTTCCCAAACAGACTTGCTGTTACCTAAAGTTGCTCCATTTCCCACAAGCCAAGGCAATGCCTGCATCATTATAAATACAAATATATAAACATGTCTGTCAGTATATTTGCATACGTTATAATCTATGGATGTTTGAACCACAAAATTAAACTTTAAGCATATGCAAATATTACCTTGCACGTGTTAGGCCAATGTTTGCTCTCTGGCAATTGGAAAGAAGGCCAACTGAACCACCAACATTACATCTAACTGTAGAAATAATTATTAAATCCTCTTCACCGCCCTGGAATCCATCGACTCAGCGAACACTTACAGAGAAATCACTTTGAGCATCTGAACTATATTTTTCCCCAACTCTCTCAGTAATTGCATGAACTTGTGCCTTGTATGGTGAAATCACTCCTACTCTTACCTTCTTTCTTGTGCGCAGAAGTTCTTCAATATAAAAAAGAAACATTAAAAAAAAACAAAGCCTTATTCTCAATCGGATATCTTAAGATCATATAAATCAGAAAATGTTGCAAAAAAGTATTAGACAAGGTCATCTTCAACTAGTGTGGCTAAAACGTTTTGTACATACCTTTGTAAAGCCTCGCAACTATATCGGAGATCACAGCAACTTTAACCATGTTCTTTCTACTGTGCTTGTTATTCAACTCTTCCTTTCCATGTGCTACATTTATGAAGGAGTATGAGCCATACATTTCTCCGGGAAGGAAATTCCTACCATAGTTTTCGTCTCTAACATTGTGACCATACAAAATCTGATTATCGTAGAACTCTCTGTTCGGGAAAACGCTTATAGAAGGATGCATCCTGTGTTGGACATTAAGAAGGTGTTTCTAGTGGCCAAGCAAAGCCAGCCTCTCAAACAAACTTCTTCCAAAATCAGCTTTTTCCAAAACCTGCCATTCATCATTAAGTGAGAGAACACGTGATCCATCGTATCAGAAAAATAAAGGGCAAAAAAACTAAAACAGGAAAGTTCAAAAACCTTGCTTTGCACCATTACAGGCGGTTGCCACTCGTCTCCAATAAGTATAGCATGACGGATACCAGAAAGTCATAGAGGAATAACTGATTCACATTCTTTAAGCTGAGCAGCTTCATCTATAACCAATAGTTCAAAAGGGACTCCTACTTTGCGCAACTCGGCAGTACTTGACACGGTACTGAAAACCATGTAACTGTTGCATCGGTTTCAAAATTGAAACCAATTTAATTTGTTGTAACGATTTTCATAATTCGTCTCTATTCATTTCCCATTAAACCACAATTAAGTTTACCCGCTAACTCATTTTCTGGATGCTATATAAATCCTTGATGGGGGATTTGTATTTAGCAGAGACATAAAATTTCACGTTCATGTGTGTTGAACAAAGATTTGGTCCCTATCACAAACACTCAAATTTATATACATCATCGTATTGAGCGTTAGTGTGATAGAAGTATCCAAATAAAAGAAGCAGGTGAAGAAGGCAGCTGCTATAGCATTTGATTGCACATAGAGAAAAACACAATGGCTGGAGGAATGTTGAATTTTCACACCTCCGTTCATGAACTTTATATGCACAATGTTTTTAGCATATTAGGATCGAATTATAGCTTTCATTTAGTATCCGAGCGGGTTTATACCTCTGCCTTATATATGCAGTCTGTGAGCACAAATGTTGAAAAAATTTTTATTTCTGGGTTTTTGAATTTAGCTTTTTTTAATTGAAACTAAGATTAAAAATCATTTAGACACTCGATTTCTTAGAATTCTATGATTTGAAACGTCAAAAACAATGTCTGGTAGGCTTAGAAACCGTCGGGTTTTGTTTAGGGTCTGAAATGGGTCAAAACCAGGTCAAAATGACCTGGCTAGAGGTTGAAGATGAAGTTCCCGAGTGACCAAAATGACACGTCGTTTTGACATTAGCCCTAAAAGAAAATGACGTCATTTTAGCTAAGCTGAGAATTGCTCAGCATTAAGAAAAAATGGCATATCGTTTTGGGTATACAAGAAAACAACATGTTGTTTAATAAAGGGGGGACTCGTTTCCAAAAAAGAAAAACGACATGTCGTTTTGGGTCTCAATCCCAAAATGACAAGTCGTTTCTTTGGGGCAAAAAAATTTTTTTTTTGATATTTTTCCAGATTTCATAAAGTCATATTTTTGAGGAAAATTTCATAAAATTTGAAAAAATTTTATGAGATTTTCATAATATCCACAAATTTGATATTTTAATGAAATTTTCATATTATGGGATAAATTTATTAAAAAAATTCATAATTTTGAATATTCATAATTTTTGGTATTTGTTATGAATATTATATAGTTTTTTGTGTGGATATAATTTTGTATATTTATGTGCATATAATGATCATTATGTATATTGTGTGATTTAAATTATGTATGCAATATTAAGTTAAATAATTTTGTATATTTAAATTTTACGTTATAATATGCTAAATTATGTTTTTGAATATATAATTTTAATCCATGCATAATGAATATTGGTACATAAATTATGGGTTCTTTGTTCATATTTATTTATTGCTTTAAGTAAATGCAATTTATTTATGAGCAAAAATTTTAAAATAAATGACTAGTGATGTGCATAACATTTGAATAATTAAAGAGTAACTACAGCATCTTTAATTATGCAAAATTATATTAAATGATTGAATCACATATAATAAAAGGACATTAAATTATGATTAATCATATGTAATATGATAAATTTTATCCCACAGGAATTTTTATTATATTTAATATGATTAGTTAGGATGATGTATCAAATTATCTTTCTTAATTTACCCACAGGAATTAAGAAAAGGGAATATAATTTGATAGTGTCATCATAAGGATATATAAATCCATTTGAATTAAAATTTTAGCCCATAGGCAATTTTTATGTCATTTGATTTATATTTTAATGCATGATTTATATTAGTAAACATGTTATGAAGTATTGTAGCCTCAATATAGTAACATAAGCATGTATGTTTAATTATGCAGCTTTGCAAACTGTGAACTACTCTGATTTTAAATGTGACATTCCTGAACTTAAGAGTGATAACTATAAGGTGTGAAAGGAGAGAATTCTCCTTGATTTAGGCGTAATGGACATTGACTTTGCTATTCGCAAGGATGAACCACCTGCCATTACAGAGACCAGCCAATCGGATAATGTTGATCGTTATGAAAAATGGGAGCGATCTAATCGCCTCTGTGTAATGTTCATAAAGACCAAGATTTCGACTGGCATACGTGATTCATTGGAGCAACATGAAAATGTACGCGCTTTGATGAGCAGTTTACTATATCAGACAAAGCTTTGGCAAGCACCTTAATAATGAAGTTTTCATCCATGAAGCTTACCGAAATTCATGGTGTACGTGAGCACATCATGCAAATGAGGGATATAGAGGCTCAGCTAAAGACTCTTGAGGTTGAAATGTCTAAAACTTTCCTTGTACACTACATCCTTAACACTCTCCCACAACAATATGGACTTTTCAAAATATCCTACAACACACATAAGGATAAGTGGTCCATCAATGAATTGATGACCATGTGTGTTCAGGAAGAAGGAAGGCTTGTTATGGAAGCGGGAGAGAGTGTGCATCTGGCAACTCAAAGGAAGAATAAGGGGCAAGCCAAAAATAAGGGAAAAGGCAAACTGCCTACACAAGCTGATATTAAGAAGGAATCTAGGTGCTTCTTTTGCAAAAAGAAAGGGCATATAAAGAAGGATTGTCCTAAATATCAGAAATGGCTTGATAAAAAAGGTACTCAATTCTCACTTGTTTGTTATGAATCTAATATGGTTTATGTTGAGCATAACACATGGTGGATTGATTCTGGTTCTATAATCCATGTCACTAATTCCTTGCAGGGGTTGCAAAAGCTAAGGAAGCCAGTGAAAAGTGAGCAGTGCATCTATTCAAGCAACAAGATGTGCTCACATGTGGAAGCAGTCAGAACATGCAGATTAGTTTTAAGTAGTGGTTTTGTTTTAGAGTTGGAAAAGACATTTTATATTCCTAGTTTTTCTAGGAATTTAATTTATCTATCAAGGCTTGTACAGTTGGGTTTTTCCTTTAATTTTCAGACACTATATTTAGTTTGTTTTATAGATCTGAACTTATTGGAAATTGTACGTTGTCAAATGGTCTTTTCAAAATTAATTTACAAGATAAAGCTTCTTATACTTCTATGCATGTTCTTGATAATGTTGACATTAAGAGATGTGTTATGAATGAAGAATCCTCTATGTTGTGGTACCGTAGGTTAGGTCATATCTCTATTGAGAGAATAAAGAGATTAGTGAATGATGGGGTATTTAGTACTCTAGATTTTACTGACTTTGACACTTGTGTGGACTGCATAAAGGAAAAGCAGACCAAGATGTCAAAGAAAGGTGCCAAGAGGAGTTCAGACATATTAGAGATCATACATACAGATATTTATAGTCCAGACATAGACATGCATGGTCAAAAGTGTTTCATTACTTTTATTGATGATTACTCACGGTATATGTATCTCTACTTGCTTCATAATAAGAATGAAGCTATAGATGCCTTTAAGGTGTTTAAGGCAGAAGTAGAGAAACAATGTGGTAAGCAAATAAAGATAGTGAGATCTGATAGAGGTGGTGAACACTATGGTAGATACATCAAAGATGGACAGGCGCTTGGTCTATTTGTAAAGTTTCTTCAAGAACATGGGATAGTTGCCCAGTACACTATGCCCGGTTCTCCAAATCAGAATGGTGTGGCAGAAAGAAGAAACCGAACATTGTTGGATATGGTGCGGAGTATGCTTAGCAGCTCCAAGCTCCTTAAGTCTTTGTGGACTGAAGCTCTCAAGACGACTGTGTATATATTAAATTGAGTTCCAACCAAGGCTGTCTTAAGGACACCGTTTGAGTTATGGAAAGGTTGGAAATCGAGTTTGCGACATATACACGTCTGGGGATGCCCGTTTAAAGTAAGAGTCCATAATCTACAAGAAGAGAAGCTAGACCCAAGGACCATAAGTAGATATTTCGTTAGTTATGCTAAATGGTCTAAGGGATACAGTATTGTCCAGCACATACTACAAGGTTTGTTGAATCAAGTAATGCAAAATTTCTTGAGAATGACTTGATTAGTGAGAGCGATCGATCCTGGAACATCATTCTAGAGAAAGATCGTACAGATGCTCAACCTTCTACTTCATATGATAGAGTGATTGTTATGCACAACACGCCTATAGTTCAAATGCATGTTGAACAACAGCCAGTCATTCAAGTTCCACAGACTGCATGTTGAACAACAGCCAGTCATTCAAGTTCCATAGACTGCTGATCAAGAAGCAATAGATCTATAGTGCCGCCTTACGGGCATCACAAATGTCATTACATTCATTCTTATTATCATTATATAAGATAAACTATATGATTGAAACATAATTTTGGAAGTGTTGGAAACAAAGTGCGCAGCAAAATTTTAAAAAATTTTCCATCAGAGTATTTACCAAAACACAAGTTTGACATGTTATATGTATAAATTAGACAGATCTTACTAACCTCAGTGTGCCGAAGAACCTCCGCAATCCGTGTAGAGAAGTAACGTTCCAGAAGAGCCTCAACCAACTGGTCTTCTTTGCTATTCTCTATCCACAACCGGAGTGAGTGTGGGCTTACACGTACAACTCTTCCACCGGTGACTCTCCTTCCAACCAATAGAGAGAACCCAAAGCTAGTGTTTGTGATTTGTGAACAAAAGCTCTCAGGGAGTTTTCAGATGCTCACTAGAAGAGTATCACTCTTAATCTCTCAAATTGATTTGAGTAAATCATGAGACTCACTCCCTTTTTATACCTATTGGTCCTGGGGTCAGTCCATATCAGATTAGGTCTCAAAAACTCGAAACAGAATCAAGTTTGGGATCAATATCTGATAAGATCCGTGCGAAAACGCGTAATCTTATCTCCTGCTGATCGGCAGGCCGAACATTCTAATCGGCAGGCCGAACAGGCCAGTTCGGCAGGCCGACCACGTCATTAGGCAGGCTGAACTCCCGAGAAAAAATCTCTGTGAATCTTTTATTTTCCACCCGAGATTCTAAAGGATAAAGTCTTAATTTTGATTCAAATAACCCAATAGAGAAGATATCTGATCAAAACAAACTTTATCAAGATAATCTCTAAGAAAATAAATCAATTCACAATAATTCTACTAGTTTATCTTGATCTAATTTATCCAAAATTAAATCAACCGACAAACAGAGAAGAATTATCTGATCGCAATAATTCAACAAGTTTATCTTGAACTAATTTCTTACAAAATTAATTCAATCGATAAACAAATATGAATTATTTGATTCTTACAAATTTTAAACCAATCTGATAAATCCGACATAAGTCACCAATTATTGGAAAAGCACGCCGTGTCGTTACAGGACTTTGTGAGCTAGCAAAGGGGACCAAAATGGACCTATAAAGTTCAAGCTCATGATAATTATGAAACCCAATATCCCAGATATACATTTCACAATTATCAACTCCAACGCTACTCCACTAAAAGCTTGGAGCTGCACTCTCGAACTTTATAGAATTACGAAGCTCATGTAGCTAAGTCTCCATGACATATTACAGTGCATTGTATCCCCATATGATAATCCATAATCGGCTTAAGGACAAGTTCTGTCTTACCTTCTCGATTATTTTTATCTTACGTTCCATTGTCTCACCATTAGAAAACTTACCATCCAAAGATAATATACCATTCGGTTACACCTATGTATCCAAATGGTTGAGCGCTCCAGTTTTCCAATTGCAGGACAACGCATATAAGAGGATATCATTACTCCTAAAGAGGAGCTATGGATTCCATATCTATAAATAACAAGTCTACGCTATCAAGAATCATGCCTCCAACGTACCGGCATGCATACCACTATAGAGATGTGGGAGTCACCCATTGGTACATCAAAAGACACAAGTCGAGACAACGGGCCCACTATTCATCTCAGGATTAAGATATAATACAAATGACTGTCTAAAGTGAATCGATTTGCCAAGACAGAATTATTAATCCAAATCAATTCACTCTTTGTCCCGATCCAACACATCGTCACCTATGACAACGTGCCAATGTTTCTATTCACGGAGTCCAACTCCGATGGTCAAGACAAACCATCTCCCAGAAGGGATATAGACAACATAACAATCTTTACATGAATAAAGTGCCCAACTTTATTCCCTCGATTGCGGATCATATGTTTTAGACCATCACCTTAAGAATTGTGTCTACCGCATAATCATCCCATCATATGCCCAATTCTTCAGGTTTAGATTGACAGTCTCAGATTACTGTTTGCTTATCATACATTCAACAAATATGAACGTAAAGAGGACAAAATTTGGTATAAATAAATAAATTCTTTATTGATAAAAATGTCTCCAAAAACGTATTACATTTTTACTCCTTAGGGCATACATGTTTAACAATCTCCCACTTGCACTAAGTGAGTAAATACAGCAAATTTTGCATCCCCATAGCTTCCACATGCCTCTCGAAGACTTTCCTAGTAAGTGTCTTCATAAATGGATCAGCTAAATTATCCTCTGACGTGATCTTGCACACCGTGACATGCCCGCCCTCAATGAAGTCCTTTATCACATGATACTTCTAATCAATATGCTTACTCTTCTTGTGAAATCTTGGTTCCTTAGCATTAGCTACCGCCGCACTATTACCACAGTACAGTGATACCGTTTTATCCATACCAAGAACTACCTCAAGATCCCCAAGGAACTTGCGAAGCCACACTGCTTCTTTTGAAGCATCACTAGCCGCCACATACTCAGCCTCCATCGTTGAATCCGAAGTGCAATCTTGCTTCACACTTCTCCAACTGATGGCACCGCCACCCAGAGTAAACACAAACCCCGAAGTCGATTTCTTAGAATCCAGACAGGATTGAAAATTTGAATCAGTGTATCCTACAGGAGTCAAGTTCTCACCCGAATACACAAGCATATACCCTCAAGTCCTTCTCAGGTACTTGAAAATATGCTTTACCGCAACCCAATGGTTCGGTCCTGGATCTGCCTGAAATCGACTTACAATCCCGACCGCATAGCTAATATCCGGTCGTGTGCAAAGCATGGCATACATGAGACTACCCACTGCCGAAGCATAAGGCACCTTCTTCATGTATTCTCTTTCTTCATAAGACTTTGGAGAGTCTTTCTTAGAAAGAGTAATTCCAGACCTAGATGGTTACCCACCTTTCTTGAAATCCTGTATTGCAAACCTCCTGAGAATTTTATCTATGTAGCCGGCCTGAGACAAAGCTATCATTTTGTTTTTTCTATCCCAAAAAATCTGGATACCGAGAACAAAATTAGCCTTACCTAAGTCCTTCATGTCAAACTGCTTGGTCAACCATAATTTGACTGATGACAATGCCCCAACGTCATTGCCAATTAGCAGAATGTCATCTACATAGAGCAGTAGAAAAACCACTTTCCCATCCTTTATGTGTTTGTGAACACATGGTTCATCCACATTTTGTGAGAACCCATAAGTCTTGATCACTTGATCAAATCTTATGTTCCAAGAACGAGAAGCCTGCTTAAGTCCATAAATAGACTTTAGCAGCTTACAAACCTTACCCTCTTGACCTGTGACCTTGAACCCGTCTGGTTGTTCCATATAAATGGACTCATCAAGATAGCCATTCAGAAAAACCGTCTTGACATCCATCTGCCAAATCTCTAAGTCGAGAGCGGCAGCTATGGACAAGAGAATCCGGATGGACTTAAGCATGGCTACAGGCAAAAAGGTTTCCTCATAATTGATTCCTTCCTTTTGCGTATAACCCTTACTACCAGTCTAGCCTTAAAGGTTTTGACCTTTCCATCCACTCCTCTTTTCCTCTTGTAGATCCACTTACACCCTATGGGTTTTACCCCTTCGGGAAGATCCACAAGCTCCCAGACCCGATTAGTCTCCATAGACTTCATCTCAATGTTCATGGCCTCTATCTAGAGTCTTGAATCAACATCCTCCATAGCTTCTGTGTAAGTATAAGGATTCCTGTCATGTTCATCCGTTTCAGCCAAGAAGACCTCCCCATTGAACATATACCTCTTAGGTTGACACCCGATCCTCCCACTACGCCAAAGCCCCTGAGATTGTTGTTCAGGTTTGTTTGGTTTTTCTACACTGATCGGAATGATTTCGTTCAGAACCTCCGGAGTGAACGGATCACCCCTTAACTCCTCAAGCACTACTTTGCTTCGAGGTTTAAAGTCGTACATGTAACTCTCCACAAGGAAAGTTGCATTACTTCAAACCACGACTTTATTTTCCTTAGGGTTATAAAAATAACCCCCTTTAGTCCCTTTTGGATATCCTACAAATACGCAAACTTCCGAACGTGCTTCTAACTTATTCGGATCCTTAAACAGGACATGAGCTGGACATCCCCATATGCGAATATGGTTTAAGGATGTCTTCTGTCTTGTCCACAACTCGTGAGGAGTTTTAGGGACCGATTTTGAAGGCACATTGTTCAAAAGATAACATGTGGTTTGTAGTGCATATCCCCAAAAGGATAAAGACAATGATGAATAACTCATCATGGACCTAATCATCTCCAACAAAGTCCTATTCCTTCTCTCCGCTACACCATTCTGCTACGGAGTGCCCGGTGCAGTCAAATGGGATAAAATCCCATTCTCTAACAAGTGTCCCAAGAACTCATCAGAAAGGTATTCCCCACCTCGATCAGATCGAAGTGCCTTTATGGGTCTACCCAATTGCTTTTCCACTTCAGCCCGAAACTCCCTGAACTTATCATAAGTTTCGCTTTTGTGGTGCATTAGGTACACATACCCATATCTTGAGTGATCGTCAATGAAAGTGACGAAGTACTCATACCCTCCTCGTGCCCGGATGTTCATCGGTCCGCAAACATCACTATGCACAAGTTCTAGAACCCCTTCGGCCCTATTGCCCTTAGACCCGTTTGGTCTTTTGGTCATTTTACCCTCCAAACAAGATTCACATTGAGGTATAGATTCCACCTTTAAGTGACTTAAAGGTCCATCCCTTACCAACCTTTGAATCCTATTCAGGTTAATATGGTCAAGGCGCAAATGCCAAAGATAAGTCTTATTAGAGTGAGAAGTTTTAAGTCTTTTTGAGTCATTATCATTTATCTCAGCATTAAGCAATAAGTCCATCTTAGGTTTGATAAAATATAGATTATTTTGCATCCATCCAGAACAGATAAAAGATTTGTTTTCACGAATCACCACTTTTTCATTAAAAGATACCACGTATGAGTCTTTAAATAAAGAAGATACAGAAATTAAATTCCTTTTAAATTTAGGAACATAAAAACAATCTCACAAAATTAAATTCCTATAATTATCAAAATAAAGATGGACATCTCCCACTGCTTCCGCTGAGACCAAGGATCCATCGCCTATCCGAAGCGTTAAGTCTTCACGAAGTAGACTTCTCGTTTCTTTGAATCCCTGTAGAGAAACACAAACATGATTAGTTGCACTGAAATCTATGACCCAGATGTCATTGGATTCCTCAACCAAATAAGTTTCTAAATATAGAAGATCTCACCTACCTCCCTTGGAAAGGAAGTCCTTGCAAAGCTTCTTTATATGCCCGACCTTACCACAGAAGAAGCACTTAAGCTTCTTTGGGCTTTTCTTCTTCTTCTTCTTGTTCTTGGTTGCAGTAGGAATAGAAGACTTCCCACTCTTGGCCCGTTGCTTCTTTCCATTCCCAGAGTTAGGATTGGAACCAGAAGAAGCTACCATATTGGCCTCTCCACCAGCAGGAGACTCCCTGATTAGCAGTTCAAACTACTATAACTGTTTCATCAGTTCTATCAAGGTCATATCCCGTCTATTGCTTAAATTAAATGTAGCTCTAAATGGAATAAATTCCTTAGACAGAGTCTCAAAGACCATAGTCATCTAAGTTTCAGCAACAATGTCGGCTCCATTGGTTTGAGCCTCAGCGAGGTAACCCATGACCAACATCATATGCTCTTTTATAGATGTCCCCGGATCTCTGTCTACAATTTAAGAGTTTTCGAAGCGCCCCTTGCCTCTTTGTTATGGCCTGGCCTTCAAACATGTCCTCAAGATTATCCAAGATCTGCTTCGCAGTCTCATAATCCTGATGTTGAGCCTGCAGCATGTTGTTCATGCTAGCCATAACATAGCAGCGGGCCTGATCATTAGCATCTTTCCAGCGGTCGTACGCTTAGAATTGCTCATTACTTGAGTCTCCCGTAGGCTCGGGAGGACAAGGAGTTGTCAGAACATATTTCAGTTTCTCAAAGGAAAGGATGATGTCCAAGTTCCGTTTCCAATCGTTATAGTTCTCACCAGTTAATTGGTTTTTGTCAAGTATCGATGATAAAGCGTTTTTAGACATTTTCAATCTACAACAAAGAATCATATACCAAACATAAGCAAACAAATATAATAATTTAGTAAGATAACACAATCATTTAAAAACATACAAATGTGTTTATGTGTCAAAACCTTGAAAATATCACAAGCTTACAACGATAATTCCCAACTCAGAATTCAACAAGCTCCTAGGGGAGTCATGCCAAATTCAATCAGGAACACGGATCTCCTCTTGATTAATATATGCCATCCAGGACCCGTATGATCCAGCATACATTAATAATCGTTTCTTTGGCCATTAATTTTATTAACAGAGCTCCTAGGGGAGGTTAATAATAAAATTAACGTGAGTGTATAACCATCGTTTTAATATTTTATCCATGATTTATAATCACCACCTAGGGGTTTGCAACCATAAATCATACTAAAATACCTTATCCTTTCAGAGATCCAATCTGGTACATGATAGAAATCTCTTCCTAAGGGTCGGGACCACCATGTTCTTCCTATGGACCAACGATGGAGGCCTAAGGTTCTCTCTTCGAAAACCTTCTCCCACTCAATCTTTTTAAGTCAAGGTTTTATTTTAAAATTATGCATGAACAATTTTAATATGAGCGGCACTCCCTATCCTATATGACATGTTATCAATATACATGGTAAATCATATTATAATGCAGATAAGCAAAGCAATCAAGCAAAGCTACAAGCAAAATAATAATAACCGTAATATTATGATTCCACCCTAGAGAATAGAAAAATAAGATTACAAGAGAATGATCGAGACATTTTTTGATTCTTCATCCTTGAATCCTCAAGCTGTATCCTTCTTCATGTAATATCCATCTTTAAGTCTTCAATCTCGTATGAATCGAATACTTCATATTTCCGGTCATATCCAAATTTAATGTTTCTCAGAATCGTCCTAAAAATAAAATTAAAACTACACCAAAAAATTGCACCTTTTCTGGACACCCGACAGCTCTCGGTCGGCAGACCGATCACCCAGATCGGCCTGCCGATCACAGAGGTTCGGCCTGTCGGCAGAGCACCAAAATTTCTGCCCCACTGTCAGCCTGCCGGACCACACGTCCGGCCTATTGATTTGTGACCTTCGGCCTGCTAAACTGTGAGGTTCGACATGCCGACCGAGCAGTAATCACTTGTTCCATAAAATACAACTTTAATGCAATTTATCAATTTTATTTTCAACAATTCAAAAACATAAAATTAGAGACTTAGGAAATACCTGGAGGTGCCATCATCAATCTTCTAGATTCGTCTTCTAGATCCGTCTTCTCCGAATAATTATTTAATTACAAAATTCTTACAAATTAAAAAATAAATAACAATTCCTAGACGGAGATGATAGTCCGCCATCTAATTACATGAAAAGAATATATACACATTCTAACCTCTAAGGAACCATAACCGGTATTAATTAACTAATAAATAATTAAACAACGATTTAATCAACCATAATTAATTAATAAACATTCACCATATAATCTATGACAACTTATATATTATATAGAAACCTAGAGTGCCATCTCTCTATAAAATTCAATTCAAGCATAGGAGAGATTAAGATCACAAAATTTATGCATATAACATGATCACAAACTTGCAAATTTATGTAAAAACCTCGGCTCTGATACCAATTGTTGGAAACAAAGTGCTCAGCGGAATTTTAAAAAATTTTCCATCAGAGTATTTACCAAAACACAAGTTTGACATGTTATATGTATAAATTAGATAGATCTTACTAACCTCAGTGTGCCGAAGAACCTCCGCAATCCGTGTAGAGAAGTAACGTTCCAGAAGAGCCTCAACCAACTGGTCTTCTTTGCTATTCTCTATCCACAACCGGAGTGAGTGTGGGCTTACACGTACAACTCTTCCACCGGTGACTCTCCTTCCAACCAATAGAGAGAACCCAAAGCTAGTGTTCGTGATTTGTGAACAAAAGCTCTCAGGGAGTTTTCAGATGCTCACTAGAAGAGTATCACTCTTAATCTCTCAAATTGATTTGAGTAAATCATGAGACTCACTCCCTTTTTATACCTATTGGTCCTGGGGTCAGTCTATATCAGATTAGGTCTCAAAAACTCGAAGCAGAATCAAGTTCAGGATCAATATCTGATAAGATCCGCGTAAAATGCGTAATCTTATCTCCCGCTGATTGGCAGGCCGAACATTCTAATCGACAGGCTGAACATTCTAATCGGCAGGCCAAACAGGCCAGTTCGGCAGGCCGACCACATCATTCGGCACACCGTACTCCCGAGAAAAAATCTCCGTGAATATTTTATTTTCCACCCGAGATTCTAAAGGATAAAGTCTCAGTTTTGATTCAAATAACCCAATAGAGAAGATATCTGATCAAAACAAACTTTATCAAGATAATCTCTAAGAAAATAAATCAATTCACAATAATTCTACGAGTTTATCTTGATCTAATTTATCCAGAATTAAATCAATCGATAAACAGACAAGAATTATCTGATCGCAATAATTCAACAAGTTTATCTTGAACTAATTTCTTACAAAATTAATTCAACCGATAAATAAACATGAATTATTTGATTCTTACAAATTTTAAACCAATCTGATAAATCCGACATAAGTCACCAATTATTGTAAAAGCACGCCGTGTCGTTACAGGACTTTGTGAGCTAGCAAAGGGGACCAAAATGGACCTATAAAGTTCAAGCTCATGATAATTATGAAACCCAATATCCCAGATATACATTTCACAATTATCAACTCCAACGCTACTCCACTAAAAGCTTGGAGCTGCACTCTCGAACTTTATAGAATTACGAAGCTCATGTAGCTAAGTCTCCATGACATATTACAGTGCATTGTATCCCCATATGATAATCCATAATCGGCTTAAGGACAAGTTCTGTCTTACCTTCTCGATTATTTTTATCTTACGTTCCATTGTCTCACCATTAGAAAACTTACCATCCAAAGATAATATACCATTCGGTTACACCTATGTATCCAAATGGTTGAGCGCTCCAGTTTTCCAATTACAGGACAACGCATATAAGAGGATATCATTACTCCTAAAGAGGAGCTATGGATTCCATATCTATAAATAACAAGTCTACGCTATCAAGAGTCATGCCTCCAACGTACCGGCATGCATACCACTATAGAGATGTGGGAGTCACCCATTGGTACATCAAAAGACACAAGTCGAGACAACGGGCCCACTATTCATCTCAGGATTAAGATACAATACAAATGACTGTCTAAAGTGAATCGATTTGCCAAGACAGAATTATTAATCTAAATCAATTCACTTTATGTCTCGATCCAACACATCGTCACCTATGACAATGTGCCAATGTTTCTATTCATGGAGTCCAACTCCGATGGTCAAGACAAACCTTCTCCCATAAAGGATATAGCCAACATAACAATCTTTAGATGAATAAAGTGCCCAACTTTATTCCCTCGATTGCGGATCATATGTTTTAGACCATCACCTTAAGAATCGTGTCTATCGCATAATCATCCCATCATATGCCCAATTCTTAAGGTTTAGATTGACAGTCTTAGACTACTGTTTGCTTATCATACATTCAACGAATATGAACATAAAGAGGACAAGATTTGGTATAAATAAATAAATTCTTTATTGATAAAAATGTCTCCAAAAACGTATTACATTTTTACTCTTTAGGACATACATGTCTAACAGGAAGCATACCCCAGAATCCATGCACAGATTTTTTTTAAATTAATAAATTTGTTGATTACAAACATTCTTTAAATAGTTTTTTAATACCAATGTAAGTAGAACAAACTTTAAAAACATCTTTGAAAATCTACATTCACGATTCGATAGGCCGAACTTAAGACTTCGACAGGCCAAACTTGATCGGCAGACCGATGATCAACCATCGGCAGGCCGCCCGAGGCTTTGCAGAATAGTGGGATCGGTAGGCCGAACATTACATTGGCATACCGACCAGTAATGGTCGGCAGGCTGACTGATTGTCAGAAACCAATATCTTAAAACAAAACTCAATAATTTAAATGCAAAAAACATATGATAAAACTATAAGGTTAAAGAGTCATTGTTCCAATCCTTAAAATTTAACAATTAAACATTCTCAAAATTATAAAATATAGCTCATATCTTTAAATTTCCTATTTGACATTCTTCCATTAGTAATTCAACGTCCTTAGCTCACAAGCCTTTCCATGCCCTCCACCTAATCCATTACCTTCTTACCCTTATCTACAACATGATATAAAACTGAATTAGCTAATGCTTAGTAAGTACATTTATATCTCACAACTTAAAACTTTTTATGAACATCATCAACATAATAGTGTACTAAGCACAATTTCATAAGGAGCATATCTTTCAATGCATTATCCATATTAAAACTTTATTCATTTTATCTTAAGGGCCTAAGTGTTGCACCATAATCATCGTTGTAGGTGCGCCGTTATGAGAGGAGAAGGGTATCTAATCCTAAACCATACATGACATCATAACATATCATAACATAATATTGGTGTGCAACACTTATTTAGGTGATACATATATATACATATCTATACTTTCTTGCTTTGAAATACATCAACATCATACGTGCATAACTTTTGAACATAAAAATCTTTCATAAGTAACATTTAAATGAAATCATCATAAAATCATCATAGATATCATCATGAACATAATTTTCAAACCTTCATAAAACATATCATGTTACAGGTGAGAATGTACTTACTTGCATAGCTTACTTAACCTTAATTTTGTTGGTAACATCGCCGCGGTCTTGATGTGCTCGCCCTTAGTGTTTTCATGTCATACATTCATTTAAAATAACAATCAACAATTAATTCAAAGAATTAATCATCACAACATAACATTATTTATTTCCATATAACATCACACATACATTTATCTCTTGAAATATAAATTTATAACATGTTTTATTAACCATAAATCATTAGAACACAACTATCAACACAAACATTTCAGACCTCCATGAATTCTTAATTCAATAACTTTACATTAACACACAGTAAGGGCACCAAATATAGTGAAAACAAAGATATCATATAAACTTATCACCATAATTTTTTTTTATTAGTCATAAAAATTCCATCTATTGTCTCAAATAAATCATACAACATACTCATAAAAAAAAAGCTGCCAGCCATAAGAAAAACAAAAACAGTGAATAATTCTTACTTGCATTCCTATAAAGAATTATCTATATAATATCATAAAAATTTCCTTTAAATATGTGCATAAAATAGACATGTAAAAATTACAACATAGCCAAAAATTTCCTTTAAATAAACACTACATAGTCCAAAACATGCATTAAAAGACAAAGACAATAATAACTTTTAACATTAGGCAGTGAGTTGCATACATTTTTCATTTTTCAACAATTAAAATAAAATCATTTAGACTCTAAAATTCATATGACAACCTATAACATATAATTACAGAACCACAAAAATATTGATCATCAAATAAATTAATTTAATCATATAAAAAACATCATGCAATAAGAGTTCAACATTTTACCGATAAAACTGTCTAAAAACTGAGCTTCAATAAAAATTTCCATATCACATACAATATTTGTCATATTATCATGAGACTTTCCAATTCATAAATTGACATATATATAAACATATTTGCCAAATTTTATGCAAAATAACATTCATTTGCATTATGAACAAAACCTATATTTTTGTGTAACATGACCAAACAACAATAATTTACTATGAGTGGCAGTGAGAAGAAAATTCATATCTTATCATAGAAAAATCCAATTAACTCGTAATTTGGAGGACCATCACATAACACATTCATGAATAATATATTAGAATTTCAGAACCAACAGAAATTCCTATACAAAGATATGGCAGTCGGATGCAGTGATATACATTTCAGAAATACCAAAAAAAATGGGTTCTTACCTTAAACAAATTTCTTCTCAAATCTCCATGAATTAACCCCAACAAAATTTCAATATATATCTTTCAAATATTTGCAGGAGAATTGAGGGGAAGAAGAACGTGAAAAATGTGAAGATGAGACAGGGTGAGAGAGAAAACATGAGAGAGAAAGAAAGAGCATGTAAGAGAGAGATTATCGTGAATGACAATAACGTGGAGAGGGTCAAAGTTCTCTAATATGTCAGGATTTTTTGACTCAAATTGAGGCAATTCTCACGTGGAATTAGGGAAAATTAAGAAATTAGCTCTTACTTACCATATATCAACTCAAAAAAATAGGAAACCTTATCAATTACATTCAATCAATCAAAAAGTCAAATATTTCGTTTCCTTAAATGAGGAAATTAATCCAAAAATATGTCAATCAATCAATAATCATTATCCAATTATTAACATCAACATTGTCACAAATTTTGGGTGATTTCTGCTGATTGCTCGTCAGTAGTCTTTGGCCTGCCAAAGCCGTGAGGTCCGGTCGGACGATGAAGTTCCATCGACCTGTCGTTCAGTGAGGGCAATGTTAGACATGTATGCTCTAAGGAGTAAAAATGTAATACGTTTTTGGAGACATTTTTATCAATAAAGAATTTATTCATTTATATATACCAAATATTGTCCTCTTTACGTTCATATTTTTTGAATGTATGATAAGCAAACAGTAGTCTGAGATTGTCAGTCTAAACCTTAAGAGTTGGGCATATGATGGGATGATTATGCGGTAGACACGACTCTTAAGGTGATGGTCTAAAATATATGATCCGCAATCGAGGGAATAAAGTTGGGCGCTTTATTCATGTAAAGATTGTTATGTTGTCTATATCCCTTTTGAGAGATGGTTTGTCTTGGCCATCGGAGTTGGACTCCGTGAATAGAAACATTGGCGCGTTGTCATAGGTGACGATGTGTTGGATCGGGACATAAAGTGAATTGATTTGGATTAATAATTCTGTCTTGGCAAATCGATTCACTTTAGACAATCATTTGTATTGTATCTTAATCCTGAGATGAATAATGGGCCCGTTGTCTCGACTTGTGTCTTTTGATGTACCAATGGGTGACTCCCACATCTCTATAGTGGCATGCATGCCGGTACTTTGGAGGCATGACTCTTGGTAGCGTAGACTTGTTATTCATAGATATGGAATCCATAGCTCCTCTTTAGGAGTAATGATATCCTCTTATATGCGTTGTCCTGTAATTGGAAAACTGGAGCGCTCAACCATTTGGATACATAGGTGTAACCGAATGGTATACTATCTTTGGATGGTAAGTTTTCTAATGGTGAGACAATGGAACGTAAGATAAAAATAATCGGAAAGGTAAGACAGAACTTGTCCTTAAGCCGATTATGGATGATCATATGGGGATGCGATACACTATGATATGTCATGGAGACTTAGCTACACGAGCTTCGTAATTCTATAAAGTTCGAGAGTGCAGCTCCAAGCTTTTAGTGGAGTAGCGTTGGAGTTGATAATTGCGAAATGTATATCTGGGATATTGGGTTTCATAATTATCATGAGCTTGAACTTTATAGGTCCATTTTGGTCCCCTTTGCTAGCTCACAAAATCCTGTAACGACATGGCGTGCTTTTCCAATAATTGGTGACTTATGTCGGATTTATCAGATTGGTTTAAAATTTATAAGAATCAAATAATTCATGTCTGTTTATCGGTTGAATTAATTATGTAAGAAATTAGTTCAAGATGAACTTGTTGAATTATGGCGTTCGGATAATTCTTGTCTGTTTATCGGTTGTTTTAATTTTGGACAATTAGAACAAGATAAACTTGTAGAATTATTGTGAATTGATTTATTTTCTTAGAGATTATCTTGATAAAGTTTGTTTTGATCAGATATCTTTTCTATTGGGCTATTTGAATCAAAACTGAGACTTTATCCTTTAGAATCTCGGGTGGAAAATAAAAGATTCGCGGAGATTTTTTCTCGGCAGTTCGGCATGTCGGATGACGTGTTCGGCCTGCCGAACTGGCCAGTTCGGCCTGCCTATCTCACAGTTCGGCATGCCGACCGCGACAGTTAAGATTACGCATTTTTCACGCGTATCTTATCAGATATTGATCCGAACTTGATTCTGTTTCGATTTTTGAGACCTAATATGATATGGACTGACCCCAAGGACCAATAGGTATAAAAAGGGAATGAGTCTAATGATTTACTCAGATCAATTTGAGAGATTAAGAGTGATACTCTTCTAGTGAGCATCTGAAAACTCCCTGAGAGCTTTTGTTCACAAATCACGAACACTAGCTTTGGGTTCTCTCTATTGATTGCAAGGAGAGTCACCGGTGGAAGAGCTGTACGTGTGAGCCCACACTCACTCCAGTTGTGGATAGAGAATAGCAAAGAAGACCAGTTGGTTGAGGCTCTTCTGGAACGTTACTTCTCTACACAGGTCGCGGAGGTTCTTCGGCATACTGAGGTTAGTAAGATCTGTTTAATTTATACATATAACATGTCAAACTTGTGTTTTGGAAAATACTCTGATGAAAAATTTTAAAAATTCCGCTGCGCACTTTGTTTCCAACAATTGGTATCAGAGCCGAGGTTTTTACATAAATTTGCAAGTTTGTGATCATGTTATATGCATAAATTTTGTGATCTTAATCTCTCCAATGCTTGAATTAAATTTTATAGAGAGATGGCACTCTAGGTTTCTATATAATATATATGTTGTCATGGATTATATGGTGAATGTTTATTAATTAATTATGGTTGATTAAATTGTTGTTTAATTATTTATTAATTAATTAATACCGGTTATGGTTCCTTAGAGGTTAGAATGTGTATCTAGGTTTTTCATGTAATTAGATGGCGGACTATCATCTCCGTCTTGGAATTATTATTTAATTTTTAATTTGTAAGAATTTTATAATTAAATAATTATTCGGAGAAGAAGGAACGAGAAGTCAGAACTTAAAGATAGATGATGGCGCCTCCAGGTATTTCCTGAGTCTATAATTATATGTTTTTGAATTGTTGAAAATAAAATTGATGAATTGCATTGAAATTGTATTTTCTGGATTGAGGGTTTTCTGCTCGGTCGGCATGCCGGACCTCACAGTTCGGCAGGCCGAAGGTCACAGATCGGCAGGCCGGACGTACGGTCCGGTAGGCCGACAGTGGGGCAGAAATTTTGGTGCTCTGCCGGCAGGCCGAACCTTCATGTTCGGCAGGCCGAACCTCCATGATCGGTAGGCCGATCACCCAGATCGGCCTGCCGACCACCCAGATCGGCCTGCCGACCGAGAGCTGCCAGGTGTCCAGAAAAGGTGCGATTTTTCCAGTGCAGTTTTAATTTTATTTTTGGGACGATTCTGAGAAACATTAAATTTGGATATGACCGGAAATATGAAGTGTTCGATTCATACGGGATTGAGGACTTGAAGATGGATATTACATGAAGAAGGATACAGCTTGAGGATTCAAGGATGAAGAATCGATAAATGTCTCGATTATTCTCTTGTAATCTTAGTTTTTTCTATTCTCTAGGGTGGAACCATAATATTACGGTTATTATTATTATGCTTGTAGCTTTGCTTGATTGCTTTGCTTGTCTGCATTATAATATGATTTACCATGTATATTGATAACATGTCATATAGAATAGGGAGTGCCGCTCATATTAAAATTGTTCATGCATAATTTTAAAATAAAACCTTGACTTCAAAAGATTGAGTGGGAGAAGGTTTTCGAAGAGAGAACCTAAGGCCTCCATCGTTGGTCCATAGGAAGAACATGATGGTCCCAACCCCTAGGAAGGGATTTCTATCATGTACCAGATTGGATCTCTGAAAGGATAAGGTATTTTAGTATGATTTTTGGTTGCACACCCCTAGGTGGTGATTATAAATCATGGATAAAATATTAAAACGGTGGTTATACACTCACGTTAATTTTATTATTAACCTCCCCTAGGAGCTCTGTTAATAAAATTAATGGCCAAAGAAACGATTATTAGTATATGTTGGATAATACGGGTCCTGGATGGCATATATTAATCAGGAGGGGATCCGTGTTCCTGATTGAATTTGGCATGACTCCCCTAGTAGCTTGTTGAATTCTGAGTTGGAAATTATCGTTGTAAGGTTGTGATATTTTCAAGGTTTTGACACATAAACACATTTGTATGATTTTACATGATTGTGTTATCTTACTAAATTATTATATATGTTTGCTTATGTTTGGTATATGATTCTTTATTGTAGATTGAAAATGTCTAAAAACGCTTTATCATCGATACTTGACAAAAACCAATTAACCGGTGAGAACTATAATGATTGGAAACGGAACCTGGACATCGTCCTTTCCTTTGAGAAACTGAAATATGTTCTGACAACTCCTTGTCCTCCCGAGCCTACGGGAGACTCAAGTAATGAGCAATTCCAAGCGTACGAACGCTGGAAAGATGCTAATGATTAGGCCCGCTGCTATGTTATGGCTAGCATGAATAACGTGCTGCAGGCTCAACATCAGGATTATGAGACTGCGAAGCAGATCTTGGATAATCTTGAGGACATGTTTGGAGGCCAGGCCATAACAAAGCGGCAAGGGGCGCTTCGAAAACTCTTAAACTGTAGACAGAGACCGGGGACATCTGTAAAGGAGCACATGATGTTGGTCATGGGTTACCTCGCTGAGGCTCAAACCAATGGAGCCGACATCGATGCTGAAACTCAGATGACTATGGTCTTTGAGACTCTGTCTAAGGAATTTATTCCGTTTAGAGCTACTTTTAATCTAACCAATAGACGGGATATGACCTTGACAGAACTGATGAAACAGTTACAAGAGTTTGAACTGCTGATCAGGGAGTCTCCTGCTGGTGGAGAGGCCAATATGGTAGCTGCTTCTGGTTCCAATCCTAACTCTGGGAATGGAAAGAAGCAACGGGCCAAAAGTGGGAAGTCTTCTATTCCTATTGCTACCAAGAGCAAGAAGAAGAAGAAGAAGAACCCAAAGAAGCTTAAGTGCTTCTTTTGTGGTAAGGTCGGGCATATAAAGAAGCATTGCAAGGACTTCCTTTCCAAGGGAGGTAGGTGTGATCTTCTATATTTAGAAACTTGTTTGGTTGAGGAATCCAGTGACATTTGGGTCATAGATTCTGGTGCAACTAATCATGTTTGTGTTTCTCTGCAGGGATTCAAAGAAACGAGAAGTCTACTTCGTGAAGACTTAACGCTTCGGATGGGCGATGGATACTTGATCTCAGCGGAAGCAGTGGGAGATGTCCATCTTTATTTTGATAATTATAGGAGTTTAATTTTACGAGATTGTTTTTATGTTCCTAAATTTAAAAGGAATTTAATTTCTGTATCTTCTTTATTTAAAGACTCCTACGTGGTATATTTTAATGAAAAAGTGGTGATTCGTAAAAACAAATCTTTTATCTGTTCTGGATGGATGCAAAATAATCTATATTTTATCAAACCTAAGATGGACCTATTGCTTAATGCTGAGATAAATGATAATAACTCAAAACGACTTAAAACTTCTCACTCTAATAAGACTTATCTTTGGCATTTGCGCCTTGGCCATATTAACCTAAATAGGATTCAAAGGTTGGTAAGGGATGGACCTTTAAGTCACTTAAAGGTGGAATCTATACCTCAATGTGAGTCTTGTTCGGAGGGTAAAATGACCAAAAGACCATACGGGTCTAAGGGCAATAGGGCCGAAGGGGTTCTAGAACTTGTGCATAGTGATGTTTACGGACCGATGAACATCCGGGCACGAGGAGGGTATGAGTACTTCGTCACTTTTATTGACGATTACTCAAGATATGGGTATGTGTACCTAATGCACCACAAAAGCGAAACTTATAATAAGTTCAGGGAGTTTCAGGCTGTAGTGGAAAAGCAATTAGGTAGACCTATAAAGGCACTTCGATCAGATCGAGGTGGGGAATACCTTTCTGATGAGTTCTGGGGACACTTGTTAGAGAATGGGATTTTATCCCATTTGACTGCGTCGGGCACTCCGCAGCAGAATGGCATAGCAGAGAGAAGGAATAGGACTTTGTTGGACATGATTCAGTCCATGATGAGTTATTCATCATTGCCTTTATCCTTTTGGGGATATGCACTACAAACCGCATTTTATCTTTTGAACAATGTGCCTTCAAAATTGGTCCCTAAAACTCCTCACGAGTTGTGGACAAGAAGGAAGACATCCTTAAACCATATTCGCATATGAGGATGTCCGGCTCATGTCCTGTTTAAGGATCCGAATAAGTTGAAAGCACGTTCAAAAGTTTGCGTATTTGTAGGATATCCAAAAGGGACTAAAGGGGGTTATTTTTATAACCCAAAGGAAAATAAAGTCGTGGTTTCAACTAATGCAACTTTCCTTGAGGAGAGTTACATGAACGACTTTAAACCTCAAAGCAAAGTGGTGCTTGAGGAGTTGAGGGGTAATCCGTTTACTCCGGAGGTTCCGAATGAAACCATTCCGATCGGTGTAGAAAAACCAAACAAACCTGAACAACAACCTCAGGGGCTTCGGCGTAGTGGGAGGATCGGGCGTCAACCTGAGAGGTATATGTTCAATGGGGAGGTCTTTTTGGCTGAACCGGATGAACATGACAGGGATCCTTATACTTACGCAGAAGCTATGGAGGATGTTGATTCAAGACTCTGGACAGAGGCCATGAACATTGAGATGAAGTCTATGGAGACTAATCGGGTCTGGGAGCTTGTGGATCTTCCCGAAGGGGTAAAACCCATAGGGAGTAAGTGGATCTACAAGAGGAAAAGAGGAGTGGATGGAAAGGTCGAAACCTTTAAGGCTAGACTGGTAGCTAAGGGTTATACGCAAAAGGAAGGAATCGATTATGAGGAAACCTTTTCGCCTGTAGCCATGCTTAAGTCCATCCGGATTCTCTTGTCCATAGCTGCCGCTCTCGACTACGAGATTTGGCAGATGGATGTCAAGACGGCTTTTCTGAATGGCTATCTTGATGAGTCCATTTATATGGAACAACCAGACGGGTTCAAGGTCGCGGGTCAAGAGGGTAAGGTTTGTAAGTTGCTAAAGTCTATTTATGGACTTAAGCAGGCTTCTTGTTCTTGGAACATAAGATTTGATCAAGTGATCAAGACTTATGGGTTCTCACAAAATGTGGATGAACCATGTGTTTACAAACACATTAAGAATGGGAAAGTGGTTTTTCTACTGCTCTTTGTAGATGACATTTTGCTAATTGGCAATGACATTGGGGCATTGTCATCGATCAAATTATGGTTGACCAAGCGGTTTGACATGAAGGACTTGGGTGAGGCTAATTTTGTTCTCGGTATCCATATCTTTCGGGATAGGAAGAAGAAAATGATAGCTTTGACACAGGCCGGCTACATAGATAAAATTTTCAAGAGGTTTGCAATGTAGGATTCCAAGAAAGGTGGGCAACCATCTAGGTGTAGAATTACTCTTTCTAAGAAAGACTCTCCAAAGTCTTATGAAGAAAGAGAATACATGAAGAAGGTACCATATGCTTCGGCAGTGGGTAGTCTCATGTATGCCATGCTTTGCACTCGACCGGATATTAGTTATGCGGTCGGGATTGTAAGTCGATTTCAGGCGGATCCAGGACCGAACCATTGGGTTGTGGTAAAGCATATTTTCAAGTACCTGAGAAGGACTCGAGGGTATATGCTTGTGTATTCGGGTGAGGATTTAACTCCTCTAGGATACACTGATTCGGATTTTCAATCCTGTCTGGATTCTAGGAAATCGACTTCAGGGTTTGTGTTTACTCTGGGTGGCGGTGCCATCAGTTGGAGAAGTGCGAAGCAAGATTGCACTTCGGATTCAACGATGGAGGCCGAGTATGTGGCGGCTAGTGATGCTTCGAAAGAAGCAGTGTGGCTCCACAAGTTCCTTGGGGATCTTGAGGTAGTTCCTGGTATGGATAAAGCGGTATCACTGTACTGTGATAACAGTGCGGCGGTAGCTAATGCTAAGGAACCAAGATTTCACAAGAAGAGTAAGCATATTGATCGGAAGTATCATGTGATAAAGGACTTCGTTGAGAGCGGGCATGTCACGGTGTGCAAGATCGCGTCAGAGGACAATTTAGCTGATCCATTTACGAAGACACTTTCTGGGAGAGTCTTCGAAAGGCATGTGGAAGCTATGGGGATGCGAAATTTGCAGTATTTACTCACTTAGTGCAAGTGGGAGATTGTTAGACATGTATGCTCTAAGGAGTAAAAATGTAATACGTTTTTGGAGACATTTTTATCAATAAAGAATTTATTCATTTATATATACCAAATATTGTCCTCTTTACGTTCATATTTGTTGAATGTATGATAAGCAAACAGTATTCTGAGATTGTCAGTCTAAACCTTAAGAGTTGGGCATATGATGGGATGATTATGCGGTAGACACGACTCTTAAGGTGATGGTCTAAAATATATGATCCGCAATCGAGGGAATAAAGTTGGGCGCTTTATTCATGTAAAGATTGTTATGTTGTCTATATCCCTTTTGAGAGATGGTTTGTCTTGGCCATCGGAGTTGGACTCCGTGAATAGAAACATTGGCGCGTTGTCATAGGTGACGATGTGTTGGATCGGGACATAAAGTGAATTGATTTGGATTAATAATTCTGTCTTGGCAAATCGATTCACTTTAGACAATCATTTGTATTGTATCTTAATCCTGAGATGAATAATGGGCCCGTTGTCTCGACTTGTGTCTTTTGATGTACCAATGGGTGACTCCCACATCTCTATAGTGGCATGCATGCCGGTACGTTGGAGGCATGACTCTTGGTAGCGTAGACTTGTTATTCATAGATATGGAATCCATAGCTCCTCTTTAGGAGTAATGATATCCTCTTATATGCGTTGTCCTGTAATTGGAAAACTGGAGCGCTCAACCATTTGGATACATAGGTGTAACCGAATGGTATACTATCTTTGGATGGTAAGTTTTCTAATGGTGAGACAATGGAACGTAAGATAAAAATAATAGGGAAGGTAAGACAGAACTTGTCCTTAAGCCGATTATGGATGATCATATAGGGATGCGATACACTATGATATGTCATGGAGACTTAGCTACACGAGCTTCGTAATTCTATAAAGTTCGAGAGTGCAGCTCCAAGCTTTTAGTGGAGTAGCGTTGGAGTTGATAATTGCGAAATGTATATCTGGGATATTGGGTTTCATAATTATCATGAGCTTGAACTTTATAGGTCCATTTTGGTCCCCTTTGCTAGCTCACAAAATCCTGTAACGACATGGCGTGCTTTTCCAATAATTGGTGACTTATGTCGGATTTATCAGATTGGTTTAAAATTTATAAGAATCAAATAATTCATGTCTGTTTATCGGTTGAATTAATTATGTAAGAAATTAGTTCAAGATGAACTTGTTGAATTATGGCGTTCGGATAATTCTTGTCTGTTTATCGGTTGTTTTAATTTTGGACAATTAGAACAAGATAAACTTGTAGAATTATTGTGAATTGATTTATTTTCTTAGAGATTATCTTGATAAAGTTTGTTTTGATCAGATATCTTTTCTATTGGGCTATTTGAATCAAAACTGAGACTTTATCCTTTAGAATCTCGGGTGGAAAATAAAAGATTCGCGGAGATTTTTTCTCGGCAGTTCGGCATGCCGGATGACGTGTTCGGCCTGCCGAGCTGGCCAGTTCGGCCTGCCTATCTCACAGTTCGGCATGCCGACCGCGACAGTTAAGATTACGCGTTTTTCACGCGTATCTTATCAGATATTGATCCGAACTTGATTCTGTTTCGATTTTTGAGACCTAATCTGATATGGACTGACCCCAAGGACCAATAGGTATAAAAAGGGAGTGAGTCTAATGATTTACTCAGATCAATTTGAGAGATTAAGAGTGATACTCTTCTAGTGAGCATCTGAAAACTCCCTGAGAGCTTTTGTTCACAAATCACGAACACTAGCTTTGGGTTCTCTCTATTGATTGCAAGGAGAGTCACCGGTGGAAGAGCTGTACGTGTGAGCCCACACTCACTCCGGTTGTGGATAGAGAATAGCAAAGAAGACCAGTTGGTTGAGGCTCTTCTGGAACGTTACTTCTCTACACAGGTCGCGGAGGTTCTTCGGCATACTGAGGTTAGTAAGATCTGTTTAATTTATACATATAACATGTCAAACTTGTGTTTTGGAAAATACTCTGATGAAAAATTTTAAAAATTCCGCTGCGCACTTTGTTTCCAACAGGCAATTTGGCCTGCCGAACTTGAAGGTTCGGCCTGCCGAACTGCCTTACACAATAGAGCTTACCAAAACATTAATTTATTACAAAAATTATAATTAAACATACAACATAAATAATATGAACACTTTGAGCACATCAATTCTACGTGACTGTTACTTGTCATAACACTTAGAATAAAATAGTTAGTAATATTATAATACATGTTAATAAAGAAATTACTTAACATCGTTATTCATCCGTTACATGAAAATTTAGCGAGTGTTACAAGATCCAGCTGAACAACAGATACAAGAACCTGTTGAATAACCAGTTGATCAACATGCTCCATAAGAGAATGTTGAACCAGTATGAAGGAGATCTACTAGAGTAAGGCGATCAGCCATTCCTAGTTACTATATTGTGTATCTACAAGAGTCTAACTACAACATAGGAGCCGAAAATGATCCAAGAACATTTTAACAAGCCATGAGTTATAAGGAATCTAACTTGTGGTATGATGCCATAAAAGATGAGATGAACTCTATGTCATCTAATGGAGTCTGGGATCTTGTCAAGTTACGTAATGGTGTAAAAGCCATTGGATGTAAATGGGTCTTCAAGACAAAGAAAGACTCATTAGGCAACATTGAAAGATATAAGGCAAGACTCGTTGCTAAAGGATTCACTCAAAGGGAGGGTATAGATTACATTGAGACTTTTTCTCTTGTATCCAAAAAGGACTCCCTTCATGTGATTATGGCATTAGTGGCTCATTTTGATTTTGAGTTACATCAGATGGATATGAAAATGGCATTCCTCAATGGTGATCTAGAGGAAGAGGTTTACATGAAACAACCAAAAGGATTCTCCTCTAGTGATCGTGAGCAATTGGTGTGCAAACTCAAGAAATCCATATATGGTTTGAAACAGGCCTCCCCTCAAGAGTATTTGAAATTCCACGATGTCATTACTTCATTTGGTTTTGAAGAGAACATCATGGATCAATGCATATACCAGAAGTTTTGTGGGAACAAGATTTGTTTCCTTGTTTTGTATGTCGACGATATCCTTCTTGCTACTAATGATAAGGGGTTTCTATATGAGGTGAAACAATTCCTTTCTAAGAACTTCGATATGAAGGATATGGGTGAGGCATCTTATGTCATTGGCATTAAGATCCATAGGGATAGATCTCGATGCATTTTGGGACTATCGTAGGAAACCTATATCAATAAAGTCTTAGACAGATTTCAGATGAAAGATTGTTCACCAAGTATAGCACCCATTGTGAAGGGTGATAAGTTCAATTTGAACCAATGCCCAAGGAATGATTTCGAGAAAAATCAATTGAACAATATTCCTTATGCTTCAGCTGTTGGAAGCCTTATGTATGCTCAGGTTTGCACAAGACCTGACATTGCATTTGCTGTCAGAATGTTTGGCAGATATCAGAGTAACCCAGGCATTGACCGCTAGAGGGCTGCAAAGAAGGTGATGAGGTACCTTCAAGGCACAAAGGACTACATGCTTATGTATAGGCGAACTGACATTCTAGAGGTGATTGGCTACTCTGATTCAGACTTTGCTGGCTATGTTGATTCGAGAAAATCAACTTTTGATTATATTTTCATGCTAGCTGGAGGAGCTATATCTTGGAGAAGTGAAAAGCAAACGTTGGTTGCTACTTCCACAATGGAGGCAAAGTTCGTTTCTTGTTTTGAGGCTACTTCGCATGGTGTATGGTTGAAGAGTTTCATGTCAGGCCTTAGAATTGTAGATTCTGTGTCTATGCTATTAAGAATATATTGTGACAATTCAGCTATTGTCTTTATAGCTAAGAATAATAAGAGTGGCAGTTAAAGTAAACATATCGACATTAAGTACTTAGCCATAAGGGAACGGATTAAGGAAAATAAAGTGGTCATAGAGCATATAAATACTGAATTGATGATCGCAGATCCTTTGATAAAAGGAATGCCACCAAAGTTATTTAAGGATCATGTTGTTCAGATGGAACTTGGTTCCATAATGTAAATTTGTTTGTACATACAATTTACAGTCTTAGTGAAACTCTTATTCAGTTGTGATGTTTTCTCATATTTGATTTGCACATAAAGTTATTGGAGGAAAATTCACATTTAGTAGGACCAAGAATAAACATTGGGTTTGTTCATAAAGTTAAGTTACCATATAGGGAATAAAGTCTGAGAAACAATACATAGTAATACATGGAAGATAATAGTCATATTTTAGAGAAATTATCGCCATGATTCATGTATTTGTTTCCTGAAGGTTTGAGTTTAATGAATATAAAGGTTAAATATGGAGATCAAGTGGGAGAACATTAGTTTCAAAATTGAAACCAATTTAATTTGGTGTAACGATTTTTATAATTGGTCTCTATTTATTTCCCATTAAACCACAATTAAGTTTACCTGATAACTCATTTTCTGGATGCTATATAAATCCTTGATGGGGGATTTGTATTTAGCAGAGAAATAAAATTTCACATTCATGTGTGTTGAACAAAAGATTTGGTCCCTATCACAAACACTCAAATTTATATACACCATCGTATTGAGCGTTAGTGCAATAGAAGTATCCAAATAAAAGAAACAGGTGAAGAAGGCAGCTGCTATAACATTTGACTGCACACAGAGAAAAACACAATGGCTGGAGGTATGTTGAATTTTCACGCTTCCGTTCATGAACTTTACATGCACAATGTTTTTAGCATATTAGGACCGAATTATAGCTTTCAAAGCAGGCATGCATTTGTCAAGCAGAATTCTCTTATCATTGCCCTTATGTCTTTCGAAAAGTCCTCTATAGCATACGGAGCTGGAAATTTTGAAGGAAGGGATTTTAGCATGCAAAGGTTCTTTTTTCTTTCGACATTGAACATCGCATAGCTAATGTTTCCAGACATTGACTCTTCATTGTTGACATCCAGTGCTACTTCCTTTAAAACATTATGAAGCAAGATTTGAAAAGATTTAAGAGAATGATAAGCTTTCAACATATTAGCCACTACTTCTAGTGAAATAAGAGAGCTTGGCAAGTGAATATACAAATTCTGAATACAAAAGTACAGGCATTCTACGAAGCAATTGAACTTCTTCACAAACTCCTCGAAAGTCAATGGAATATCAGTTTCCTTGTCCTCCTCACTTTCTTCCTTCTTTCCAGAAAGGCCATCCCTATGCTCTTCTCTATGCTTTCCCTTTCCTTTCTTCTTGTTCTTAAGGTTTTCTTTTAAGTATTGGGCAATAACCTGCTTCAATACTTCCTTGCCCCTCCTGTATTTTGAGATTTCACTCTCCAAACACAGATTACTCTTCTCTGCATCCTTATCGTCCTCCGATTTGTTTGTTTCTCTCTCTCTATCAAGTATAAACGATACAGTTTTTCAGGATCCTCAAGCAAAGAAATCATGGCAAGCAAATTATAATTCCACCCAGAATTCGGAGAATAACACTTGTAAAGTACTTCAACACGGTAGTCAAGAAAAGCATCCTAAGTCTCTTCATGATCCTCAATCTTTATCCGCTTCTTGTTACCAAACAACACAACATCTCCGAGCCCGTATCCTCTATATGCAAATGACTCAGTAACTTCTTTTACTAGCCGCTTTGCAACCTGTAACACAGCAATGTTTGTCGTAGCACATGTAACTGCTGTGCAGTTCATCTTAAGGAGGGAATGTAACAGAAAACCAATTGTCTTAGTTTTCCCTGTTCCCGGAGGTCCCCATATCAGCTTGACGGTATTCTGATGACGACATTCTCTAGCGCCAATACAGCTCAAAACTGCAGCCTTTTGGGATTCATTTAAATCCGAAGAGCAGACTTGGCGTCTATACTTGAAAATGATATTAAAGCACTGCTTTTTTCTTCAGAGTGACATAAGGTACAATTTTCCACATCCTTCCCAAAAAAAAAAAAAAAAAAAAAAAAAAAAGGTAATAGTTATACTCTGGCTTGTGAGTACAGAAACAGGCACAAGAGTTGGTATCGTTTTATAGTTATCATTCCTTTCTCTATGTTGCGAATTAATACGTCATTTTGTCTTACAATTTTTCATCAAAATATTATACGTAGTGTTATATATACACACTACGCAATCGTATAATACTTCGAGGGAGAATTACAAGACAAAAAGACATACTAATCCGCAACATAAAAAAAAGAATGATAAACTATCGATACAGAAATGGGGCTTGCAGAACTTTTTGAATGATATTCATGTTTCCAAAATTTGAATTAGCATGTAAGGCGTTCCATACGCGGAGATTTGTCGTCATGTTTGTCAGATTAACAGCTAAAAGGGTCTCACTCTTTTCCTTCTTGTCCATGGTGTCTTCAACCAAGATTGGTTTTGATGACAATATTAAGAAGAGTTGAGGATCTAGTTCGTCTACTCCTTTGACAAGAGCGAGGAGATAAGGTCTTCCTAGCCGATCAAGATCATTGATGCGTTTTGGTCTTACATTTGTAATAGCAATGAGGTCTCCAACTCCACATTCATCATCATCATTTTTCTTCTTTTCCTTGCTCTTTTTTGACATCATGTCGTAAAACAAACCTTTGGGAAGTTTAAAATATCTGAATTCTCTGATAGACTTAATTTCACAACAAAATGAATCGGAGAGGGTCGCCAAGCTTGAACACAAGTCGGCACGAGTTTCTTCTACTAGAGGGGTGATGAATGATTCCAAGTATTCTGCTTCTGAGGAGAATGTTATAGGAATCTGCTTCACCTGTCGACCAACACCATCATGAATTTTTTATGACAACTTATATTCTTGCTAAATAAAGATTCGGAGCAATTATATCCTCATTCACTAGAAAATGAGGATACAAAAAGGGAAATTTGTTTACGAGAATATTTTCAAATTAACTTTTACCATTCCCGCAGCACGATTATGTAGAGAAGAACTAATAATTATGGTTTTACAACTTAAAAGTCTTACAAATAGAGAGGAAAAACCACCGTCTTCATTACAACTACATTTTAAGGGGAAAAAAATAAAAAATAAAAGACTCAATAATTATTTAAAAAAAAACACACACACACATATCATTATACCCTATGAATCTGGCTAAACTTGGTTTTGTGAAAAGTAATAGTAGTGGCACCTGGATTTTATAGAGATCATTCTTGAGAACATCCTTGATAGACCAAGAGAATACCAAATCCATTAAACTTGGTCTTTCCACTTGACGTTTTCCCTTCACATTACCAGTATTCATCTTCACTTAATTTTCCTCTGTGACTGTGACACGGAAAAAATAAGAGAATATTTGGTCAGAAAGAAATAGGATTACGTTTCCCTTTTTTTTAATTTATTTTTTGCTGCCAAGAAATAGGATTGCTTACCACCAAAGAAAAGAGCCCTTTAAACTGCTAATGCAGTACTAAAAGTAAAAACTACACTCCTTTATGAAGACATGAAACACGTATTTCTTCCCCATTTTCTGCTTTTTATTTTTTTTTTTTTTTGCTTCCGAGAATTCCTTGTTTTCTTTCCACGAAAATGGTAATGGGAATTAATTCGTCTAACTAAAAATGTATTGAGAAAAAAAATTATATAAAGACATGAAAAACTCGTAACTTTTGTGCCTTTTATCCTTGTTTTTCTTTTTTTTTTTTTTTAAATCACGTACCTTGCATCCATGGACTTTTTTGTTACCAGTCTAGTGTGACAAAAAAAATCCGGCAAAAGTGGAAGAAATGGAGAGGAAAATGGCTATTTTCTTCAGACTAAAATAAAAATGGACAGTAGTAGTACCTTTCGTTTCTCATGTACTCTTTTTCTGAGGAACTGAAACGATTTATTTATTTATATATTTGCGCTAAAGAGATTACACCAAGTTTTTAATTGTTGATTTATGGTACCAGAACAAATATTTTAAAAGTTGATTGATGGAGATATTATTGAAATCTTTCGATGTTTTACATCATTTGATTGGATGTTCCAGAGCCAAACTAAGACTTATCTCAGCATTGAGCATCTACAATTGTAGATAATCGGACTCTACAAACTCGAAATGACTATTGAAAGGAAGTTACTAATACCAAGGACCCCAGAAATCCCAGACTTTCAAATTTTCCAGATCTTAATGTCGCTTTCCAAGATTGTTTACAGAGGATAATGATCTCTACTATTCCTAGTCCTAGAGCAGAAGCAAAACGTCAAAATGGATCAAATTTCTTTCTTCAAACAAGCGCTATATAGCTAATGAATGAACCTGTCCAAGCAACTATTGGTAAAGTTTATCCCATTTTATCTCATTTTTTTTAGTTCTTGATACACTTATTAAATAATGATATTTTATCTTATTTGATTGCGTTAGGTATTTCGTAACAGAATAGAGTGGTTAAGAGAAGGAATAGAACTTTGTTGGACATGATTAGGTCTATGATAAGTTTTTCATCATTGCTTTTATCCTTTTTGGAATATGCAGTACAAACTGCATGTTATCTTTTGAACAATGTGCCTTCAAATTTGATTCTTAAAACTCCTCTCGAGTTGTGGACGGGTAAGAAGACATCCTTAAACCATATTCGTATATGGAGATGTCCAGTTCATGTCTTGTTTAGGGATACGAATAAGTTAGAAGCATGCCCAAAAGTTTGTATGTTTGTAGGATATTCAAAAAAGACTAAAGGGGGTTATTATTATAACAAAAAAAAAAATAAAGTCGTGGTTTCAATTAATGCAACTTTTCTTGAAGAAAGTTACATGGATGACTTTATGCCTCGAAGCAAAGTAGTGTTTAAGGAGTTGGTGAGTGATACAATCACTCCAGGGGTTCCAAATGAAACCATTTCGATTAGTGTAGAAAAACCAACCAAACTCGAATAACAACTTAAGGGGCTTCATCGTAGTGGCAGGATCGGACGTCAACCTAAGAGGTATATGTTTAATGGTGAGGCCTTCTTGGCTGAACCAGATGAACATGATAGAGATCCTTACACTTACGAAGTGACTATAGAGGATGTTGATTCAAAACTCTAGACAGAGGCCATGAACACAGATATGAAGTCTATAAAGACTAATCAAGTTTGGAAGCTTGTGAATCTTCCCGAAGAGGTAAGACCCATAGGGTGTGAGTAGATCTATAAGAGGAAAAGAGGAGTAGATGGAAAGGTCAAAACCTTTACGACTAGACTGGTAGCTAAGGGATACACATAAAAGGAAGGAATCGATTACGAGAAAACCTTTTCGCTTGTAGCCATGCTTAAATCCATCTATATTTTCTTGTACATAGCTGCCATTCTCGACAACGAGATTTGGCAGATAGCTATCAAGATGGCCTTTCTAAATGGCTATCTTGATGAGTCCATTTATATGAAACAAATAGACGGGTTCAAGATCAAGGGTCAGAAGGGTAAGGTTTATAAGCTGCTGAAGTCAATATATGGACTTAAGCAGGCTTCCCGTTCTTAGAACATAAGATTTGATTAAACGATCAAAACTTAAGGGTTCGCACAAATATAGACAAACCATGTGTGTACAAACACATTAGGAATGAGAAGATGGTTTTTTTATTGCTCTATATAGATGACATTATGCTAATTCGCAATGACGTTGGAGCGTTATCATCGATCAAATTATAGTTGACTAAGCAGTTTGACATGAAGGACTTGGGTGAGGCTAATTTTGTTCTAGGTATCTAGATTTTTCAGCATAGGAAGATAAAATGATAGCATTATCCCAAGCCGGCTACATAGATAAGATTCTCAAGAGGTTTGCAATGCAGGATTCCAAGAAAGGTGGGCAGCCATCTAGGTCAGAATTACTCTTTCTAAGAAAGAATCTCTAAAGTCTGAAGAAGACAGAGAATACATGAAGAAGGTGCCTTATGCTTCGGCAGTGAGTAGTCTCATGTATGCCATGCTTTGTATGTGGCCAGATGTTTGTTATACGGTTGGGATTGTAAGTCAATTTCAGGCGGATCTAGGACCAAGCCATTGAGTTGTGGTCACGTATATTTTCAAGTACTTGAGAAGGACTTGAGGGTATATATTTATGTATTCAGATGAGAACTTAACTCCTCTAGGATACACTGATTTGGATTTTCAATTCTTTCTGGATTCAAGGAGATCGACTTTTGGTTTTGTGTTTACTCTAGGTGGCGGTGCCATCAGTTGGAGAAGTGTGAGGCAAGATTGCACTTCGGATTTAACGATGGAGGCCTAGTATGTGGCAGCTAGTGATGCTTCGAAAGAAGTAGTGTAGCTTTACAAGTTCCTTAGGGATCTTGAGGTAGTTCTTGGTATGGATACGACAGTATCACTGTACTGTAATAAAAGACTTTGTAGAAGGCGGGCATATCGCTGTGTGCAAAATCTCATTAGAGGGCAATTTAGTTGATCCATTTACGAAGACACTTACTAGGAGAGTCTTCGAGAGGCTTGTGGAAGCTGTGGGGATGAGAGATTTGTCATATTTACTCACTTAGTGTAAGTGGGATATTGTTAGACATGTATGCCCTAAGGAGTAAAAATGTACTATGTTTTAGAAACATTTTTATCAATAAAGAATTTATTTATTATTTATATATCAAATCTTGTCCTCTTTATGTTCATATTTGTTGAATGTATGATAAGTCAACAAAAGTTTAAGATTATCGGTCTAAACCTTTAAGAATTGGGCATATGATGGACAGATTATGCGCAAGGCATGATTCTTAATGTGATGGTCTAAATCATAAGATCCGCAATCAAGAGAATAAAGTTAGATACTTTATTCATACAACGATTATTATGTTGTCTATATCCCTAATGAGAGATGGTTTGTCTTAGCCATTGGAGGAAGACTCTGTGAATAGAAATATTGGGGCATTGTTATGGTTAATGATGCAATGGATCTAGACATAAAGATAATTGATTTGGATTAATAATTATGTCTCGACAAATCGATTCACGTTAGACAATTATTTGTATTGTATCTTGATCCTGAGATGAATAGTGGTCCTCTTGTTTTGACTTATGTCTTTTGATGTAACAAAGGGTGACATCAACATTTTATGTTGGTACTATTGGAAACCAAGTGCGCAGCGGAATTTTAAAAAATTTTCATCAAAGTAATTTCCAAAACACAAGTTTGACATGTTATATGTATAAATTAGACAGATCTTACTAACCTCAGTGTGTCAAAGAACCTCCGCAACCTGTGTAGAGAAGTAACATTCCAAAAGAGCCTCAACCAACTGGTCTTCTTTGCTATTCTCTATCCACAACTGGAGTGAGTGTGGGCTCACACATACAGCTCTTCCACCGGTGACTCTCCTTCCAACCAATAGAGAGAACCCAAAGCTAGTGTTCGTGATTTGTGAACAAAAGCTCTCAGGGAGTTTTCAGATGCTCACTAGAAGAGTATCACTCTTAATCTCTCGACTGATTTGAGTAAATCATAAGACTCACTCCCTTTTTATAGCTATTGGTCCTAGGGTCAGTCCATATCAAATTAGGTCTCAAAAACTCGAAACAGAATCAAGTTTGGATCAATATCTGATAAGATCCGCGTGAAAATGCGTGATCTTATCTCTCGCTGATCGGCAGGCCGAACAGCCTGATTGGCATGCCGAAAGGCCCCATCGGCAGGCCGAACACGTCATCCGGCAGGCCGAACTCTCGAGAAAAATCTCTGCGAATCTTTTATTTTCCACCCGAGATTCTAAAGGATAAAGTCTCAGTTTTGATTCAAATAACCCAATAGAGAAGTTATCTGATCAAAACAAACTCTATCAAGATAATCTCTAAGAAAATAAATCAATTCACAATAATTCTACAAGTTTATCTTGTTCTAATTTTTCTAAAATTAAAACAACCGATGAACAGACAAGAATTATCTAATCGCAATAATTCAACAAGTTTATCTTGAACTAATTTCTTACAAAATTAATTCAACCGATGACATGAATTATTTGATTCTTACAAATTTTAAACCAATTTGATAAATCTGACATAACTCACCAATTATTGGAAAAGCACGCCGTTTCGTTACAGGACTTTGTGAGCTAGCAAAGGGGACCAAAATGGACCTATAAAGTTCAAGCTCATGATAATTATGAAATCCAATATCCCAGAGATACGTTTCACAATTATCAACTCCAACGCTACTCCACTAAAAGCTTGAAGTTGCACTCTCGAACTTTATAGAATTGCGAAGTTCGTGTAGCTAAGTCTCCATGACATATCATAGTATATCGCATCCCCATATGATCATCCATAATCGGCTTAAGGACAAGTTCTATCTTACCTTCCCGATTATTTTTATCTTACGTTCCATTGTCTCACCATTAGAAAACTTACCATCCAAAGATAGTATACCATTCGGTTACGCCTATGTATCCAAATGGTTGAGCGCTCCAGTTTTCCAATTACAGGACAACACATATAAGAAGATATCATTACTCCTAAAGAGGAGCTTTGGATTCCATATCTATGAATAACAAGTCTACGCTATCAAGAGTCATACCTCCAATGTACCGGTATGTATACCACTATTGAGATGTGGGTGTCACCCTTTGGCACATCAAAAGACACAAGTCGAGACAACGGGCCCACTATTCATCTCAGGATTAAGATACAATACAAATGACTGTCCAAAGTGAATTGATTTGCCGAGACAGAATTATTAATCCAAATCAATTCACTTTATGTCCTGATCCAATACATCGTCACTTATGACAATGTGCCAATGTTTTTATTCACGGAGTCCAATTCCGATGGTCAAGACAAACCATCTCCCAAAAGGGATATAGATAACATAACAATCTTTATATGAATAAAGCGCCCAACTTTATTCCCTCGATTGCGGATCATATGTTTAGACTGTCACCCTAAGAATCGTGTCTTCCGCATAGTCAGTCCATCATATGCCCAATTCTTAAGGTTTAGATTGACAGTCTCAGACTACTGTTTGCGTATCATACATTCAACAAATATGAACGTAAAGAGGACAAGATTTAGTATATATAAAAGAATAAATTCTTTATTGATAAAAATGTCTCCAAAAACGTATTACATTTTTACTCCTTAGGGCATACATGTCTAACAATCTCCCACTTGCACTAAGTGAGTAAATACAGCAAATTTCGCATCCCCATAGCTTCCACATGCCTCTCGAAGACTCTCCTCGTAAGTGTCTTCGTAAATGGATCAGCTAAATTGTCTTCTGACGTGATCTTGCACACCGTGACATGCCCGTCCTCAACGAAGTCCTTTATCACATGATACTTCTGATCAATATGCTTACGCTTCTTGTGAAATCTTGGTTCCTTAGTATTAGCTACCGCCACACTGTTATCACAGTACAGTGATACCGTTTTATCCATACCAGGAACTACCTCAAGATCCCTAAGGAACTTGTGGAGCCACACTGCTTCTTTCGAAGCATCACTAGCCACCACATACTCGGCCTCCATCGTTGAATCTGAAGTGCAATCTTGCTTAGCACTTCTCCAACTGATGGCGCCGCCACCCAGTGTAAACACAAACCCCGAAGTCGATTTCCTAGAGTCCAGACAGGATTGAAAATCTGAATCAGTGTATGCTAGAAGAGTTAAATCCTCACCCGAATACACAAGCATATACCCTCGAGTCCTTCTCAGGTACTTGAAAATATGCTTTACCGCAACTGAATGGTTCGGTCCTGGATCCGCCTGAAATTGACTTACAATCCTGACCGCATAGCTAATATCCGGTCGAGGGCAAAGCATGGCATACATGAGACTACCCACTGCCGAAGCATAAGGCACCTTCTTCATGTATTCTCTTTCTTCATAAGACTTTGGAGAGTCTTTCTTAGAAAGAGTAATTCCAGACCTAGATGGTTGCCCACCTTTCTTGGAATCCTACATTGCAAACCTCCTGAGAATTTTATCTATGTAGCCGGCCTGAGACAAAGCTATCATTTTGTTCTTCCTATCCCGAAAGATCTAGATACCGAGAACAAAATTAGCCTCACCTAAGTCCTTCATGTCAAACTGCATGGTCAACCATAATTTGACCGATGACAATGCCCCAACATCATTGCCAATTAGCAGAATGTCATCTACATAGAGCAGAAGAAAAACCACCTTCCCATCCTTAATGTGTTTGTAAACACATGGTTCATCCACGTTTTGTGAGAACCCATTAGTTTTGATCACTTGATCAAATCTTATGTTCCAAGAACGAGAAGCCTGCTTAAGTCCATAAATAGACTTTAGCAGCTTACAAACCTTACCCTCTTGACCCGCAACCTTGAACCCGTGTGGTTGTTCCATATAAATGGACTCATCAAGATAGCCATTCAGAAAAGCCGTCTTGACATCCATCTGCCAAATCTCGTAGTCGAGAGCGACAGCTATGGACAAGAGAATCCGGATGGACTTAAGCATGGCTACAGGCGAAAAGGTTTCCTCATAATCGATTCCTTCCTTTTGCGTATAACCCTTAGCTACAAGTCTAGCCTTAAAGGTTTCGACCTTTCCATCCACTCCTTTTTTCCTCTTGTAGATCCACTTACACCCTATGGGTTTTACCCCTTCGGGAAGATCCACAAGCTCCCAGACCCGATTAGTCTCCATAGACTTCATCTCTATGTTCATGGCCTCTGTCCAGAGTCTTGAATCAACATCCTCCATGGCTTCTGCGTAAGTATAAGGATCCCTGTCATGTTCATCTGGTTCAGCCAAAAAGACCTCCCCATTGAACATATACTTCTCAGGTTGACGCCCGATCCTCCCACTACGCTAAAGCCCCTGAGGTTGTTGTTCAAGTATGTTTGGTTTTTCTACACCGATTGGAATGGTTTTGTTCGAAACCTCCGGAGTGGACGGATCACCCCTCAACTCCTCAAGCACCACTTTGCTTCGAGGTTTAAAGTCGTCCATGTAACTCTCCTCGAGGAAAGTTGCATTAGTTGAAACCACGACTTGATTTTCCTTTGGGTTATAAAAATAACCCCTTTTAGTCCCTTTTTGATATCCTACAAACACGCAAACTTCCAAACGTGCTTCCAACTTATTCGGATCCTTAAATAGGACATGAGCTGGACATCCCCATATGCGAATATGGTTCAAGGATGTCTTCTGTCTTGTCCACAACTCGTGAGGAGTTTTAGGGACCGATTTTGAAGGCACATTTTTCAGAAGATAACATGCCGTTTGTAGTGCATATCCCCAAAAGGATAAAGGCAACGATGAATAACTCATCATGGACCTAATCATGTCCAACAAAGGCCTATTCCTTCTCTCCACTACGCCATTCTGCTGCGGAGTGCCCGGCGCAGTCAAATAGGATAAAATTCCATTCTCTAAAAGTGACGAAGTACTCATACCCTCCTCGTGCCCGGATGTTGATCGGCCCGCAAACATCACTATGCACAAGTTCTAGAACCCCTTCGGCCCTATTGCCCTTAGACCCGTATGGTCTTTTGGTCATTTTATCCTCCAAACAAGACTCACATTGAGGTATAGATTCCACCTTTAAGTTACTTAAAGGTCCATCCCTTACCAACCTTTGAATCCTATTCAGGTTAATATGGCCAAGGCACAAATGCCAAAGATAAGTCTTATTAGAGTGAGAAGTTTTAAGTCTTTTTGAGTCATTATCATTTATCTCAGCATTAAGCAATAAGTCCATCTTAGGTTTAATAAAATATAGATTATTTTGCATCCATCCAGAACAGATAAAAGATTTGTTTTACAAATCACCACTTTTTTATTAAAGATACCGCGTAGGAGTCTTTAAATAAAGAAGATACAGAAATTAAATTCCTTTTAAATTCAGGAACATAAAAACAATCTCACAAAATTAAATTCCTATAATTATCAAAATAAAGATGGACATCTCCCACTGCTTCTGCTGAGATCAAGGATCCATCGCCCATCTGAAGCGTTAAGTCTTCACACAGCAGACTTCTCGTTTCTTTGAATCCCTGCAGAGAAACACAAACATGATTAGTTGCACCAGAATCTATGACCCAGATGTCACTGGATTCCTCAACCAAACAAGTTTCTAAATATAGAAGATCACACCTACCTCCCTTGGAAAGAAGTCCTTGCAATGCTTCTTTATATGCCTGACCTTACCACAGAAGAAGCACTTAAGCTTCTTTGGGTTCTTCTTCTTCTTCTTCTTGCTCTTGGTAGTAGCAAGAATAGAAGACTTCTCATTCTTGGCCCATTGCTTCTTTCCATTCCTAGAGTTAGGATTGGAACCAGAGGCAACTACCATGTTGGCCTCACCACCAGCAGGAGACTCCCTGATCAGCAGGTCAAACTGCTGTAACTGTTTCATCAATTCTGTCAAGGTCATATCCCGTCTATTGCTTAAATTAAAAGTATCTCTAAACGAAATAAATTCCTTAGATAGAGTCTCAAAGACCATAGTCATCTGAGTTTCAGCATCGATGTCAGCTCCATTGGTTTGAGCCTTAGCGAGGTAACCCATGACCAACATCATGTGCTCCTTTACAGATGTCCCCGGTCTCTATCTACAGTTTAAGAGTTTTTGAAGCGCCCCTTGCCGCTTTGTTATGGCCTGGCCTCCAAACATGTCCTCAAGATTATCCAAGATCTGCTTCGTAGTCTCATAATCCTGATGTTGAGCCTGCAGCATGTTGTTCATGCTAGCCATAACATAACAGCGGCCCTGATCATTAGCATCTTTCCAGCGGTCGTACACTTGGAATTGCTCATTTCTTGAGTCTCTCGTAGGCTCGGGAGGACAAGGGGTTGTCAGTACATATTTTAATTTCTCAATGGATAGGACGATGTCCAGGTTCCGTTTCCAATCGTTACAATTCTCACCTATTAATTGGTTTTTGTCAAGTATCGATGATAAAGCGTTTTTAGACATTTTCAATCTACAATAAAGAATCATATACCAAACATAAGCAAACATATATAATAATTAAGTAAAATAACACAATCATGTAAAATCATACAAATGTGTTTATGTGTCAAAACCTTGAAAATATCTCAACCTTACAACGATAATTCCCAACTCAGAATTCAACAAGCTCCTAGGGGAGTCATGCCAAATTCAATCGGGAACACGGATCCCCTCCTGATTAATATATGCCATCCAGGACCCGTATGATCCAGCATATACTAATAATCGTTTCTTTGGCCATTAATTTTATTAACAGAGCTCCTAGGGGAGGTTAATAATAAAATTAACATGAGTGTATAACCACCGTTTCAATATTTTATCCATGATTTATAATCACCACCTAGGGGTGTGCAACCATAAATCATACTAAAATACCTTACCCTTTTAGAGATCCAATCCGGTACATGATAGAAATCCCTTCATAGGGGTCGGGACCACCATGTTCTTCCTATGGACCAACGATGGAGGCCTTAGGTCCTCTCTCCGAAAACCTTCTCCCACTCAATCTTTTGAAGTCAAGGTTTTATTTTAAAATCATGCATGAACAATTTTAATATGAGCGGCACTCCCTATTCTATATGACATGTTATTAATATACGTGGTAAATCATATTATAATGTAGACAAGCAAAGCAATCAAGCAAAGCTACAAGCAAAATAATAATAACCGTAATATTATGGTTCCACCCTAGAGAATAGAAAACTAAGATTACAAGAGAATAATCGAGACATTTTTTGATTCTTTATCCTTGAATCCTCAAGCTGTATCCTTCTTCATGTAATATCCATCTTCAAGTCTTCAATCCCGTATGAATCGAATACTTCATATTTCCAGTCATATCCAAATTTAATGTTTCTCAGAATCGTCCCAAAAATAAAATTAAAACTGCACCGAAAAAATTGCACCTTTTCTGGACACTTGGCAGCTCTCGGTCGGCAGGCCGATCACCCAGATCGGCCTGCCGATCATGAAGGTTCGGCCTGTCGAACTGAAAGTTTGGCCTGCCGGCAGAGCACCAAAATTTCTGCCCCACTGTCGGCCTACCGGACCACACGTCCGGCCTACCGATCTGTGACCTTCGGCCTGTCAAACTGTGAGGTCCGGCATGCCGACCGAGCAAAAAACCCTCATTCCAGAAAATACAATTTTAATGTAATTCATCAATTTTATTTTCAACAATTCAAAAACATAAAATTAGAGACTCAGGAAATACATGGAGGCTCCATCATCAATCTTTAAGATCCGACTTCTCGTTCTGTCTTCTCTGAATAATTATTTAATAACAAAATTCTTACAAATTAAAAATTAAATAATAATTCCTAGAAAGAGATGATAGCACGCCATCTAATTACATGAAAAACCTAGATACACATTCTAACCTTTAAGGAACCATAACCGGTATTAATTAATTAATAAATAATTAAACAACAACTTAATCAACCATAATTAATTAATAAACATTCACCACATAATCCTTGATAACATATATATTATATAGAAACCTAAAGTGTCATCTCTCTATAAAATTCAATTCTAGCATAGGAGAGATTAAGATCACAAAATTTATGCATATAACATGATCACAAACTTAAAAATTTATGTAAAAACCTCGGCTCTGATACCAATTGTTGGAAACAAAGTGCGCAGTGGAATTTTAAAAATTTTTCATCAGAGTAATTTTCAAAACACAAGTTTGGCATGTTATATGTATAAATTAGACAGATCTTACTAACCTTAGTGTGCCGAAGAACCTCCGCAACCTGTGTAGAGAAGTAACGTTCTAGAAGAGCCTCAACCAACTGGTCTTCTTTGCTATTCTCTATCCACAACCGGAGTGAGTGTGGGCTCACACGTACAGCTCTTCCACCGGTGACTCTCCTTCCAACCAATAGAGAGAACCCAAAGCTAGTGTTCGTGATTTATGAACAAAAGCTCTCAGGGAGTTTTCAGATGCTCACTAGAAGAGTATCACTCTTAATCTCTCGACTGATTTGAGTAAATCATAAGACTCACTCCCTTTTTATAGCTATTGGTCCTAGGGTCAGTCCATATCTGATTAGGTCTCAAAAACTCGAAACAGAATCAAGTTCGGATCAATATCTGATAAGATCCGTGTGAAAACATGTAATCTTATCTCTCGTTGATCGGCAGGCCGAACAGCCTGATCGGCAAGCCGAACAGGCCCCATCGGCAGGCCGAACACATCATCCGGCAGGCCAAACTCCCGAGAAAAATCTCTGTAAATCTTTTATTTTCCACCTGAGATTCTAAGGGATAAAGTCTCAGTTTTGATTCAAATAACCCAATAGAGAAGTTATCTAATCAAAACAAGCTCTATCAAGATAATCTCTAAGAAAATAAATCAATTCACAATAATTCTACAAGTTTATCTTGTTCTAATTTGTCTAAAATTAAAACAACCAATGAACATACAAGAATTATCTGATCGCAATAATTCAACAAGTTTATCTTGAACTAATTTCTTACAAAATTAATTCAACCGATAAATAGACATGAATTATTTGATTCTTACAAATTTTAAACCAATCTGATAAATCTGACATAAGTCACCAATTATTGAAAAAGCACGCCGTGTCGTTACAGGACTTTGTGAGCTAGCAAAGGGGACCAAAATGGACCTATAAAGTTCGAGCTCATGATAATTATGAAATCAACTCCAACGCTACTCCACTAAAAGCTTGGAGCTGCACTCTCGAACTTTATAGAATTACGAAGCTCATGTAGCTAAGTCTCCATGACATATCATAGTGTATCACATCCCCATATGATCATCCATAATCGGCTTAAGGACAAGTTTTGTCTTACCTCCTGATTATTTTTATCTTATGTTCCATTGTCTCACCATTAGAAAACTTACCATCCAAAGATAGTATACCATTCGGTTACACCTATGTATCTAAATGGTTGAGTAACCGAATGGTTGAGCGCTCTAGTTTTCCAATTACATGATAATGCATATAAGAGGATATGAGTACTCCTAAAGAGGAGCTATGGATTCCATATCTATGAATAAAAAGTCTACGCTATCAAGAGTCATGCCTCCAACGTACCGGTATGCATACCACTATTGAGATGTGGGTGTCACCCTTTGGCACATCAAAAGATACAAGTCAAGACAACGGGCCCACTATTCATCTCAGGATTAAGATACAATACAAATGACTATCCAAAGTGAATCGATTTGTCGAGAAAAAATTATTAATCCAAATCAATTCACTTTATGTCCCGATCCAACACATCGTCGCTTATGACAACATGCCAATGTTTTTATTCACGGAGTCCAACTCCGATGGTCAAGACAAACCATCTCCCAAAAGGGATATAGACAACATAACAATCTTTACATGAATAAAGTGCCCAACTTTATTCCCTCGATTGCAGATCATATGTTTTAGACCGTCACCCTAAGAATCGTGTCTTCTGCATAATCAGTCCATCATATGCCCAATTCTTAAGGTTTAGACTGACAGTCTCAGACTACTATTTGCTTATCATACATTCAACAAATATGAATGTAAAAAGGACAAGATTTGGTATATATAAAAGAATAAATTCTTTATTGATAAAAATGTCTTCAAAAACGTATTACATTTTTACTCCTTAGGGCATACATGTCTAACAGGTACGCATGTCAGTACGTTGGAAGCATGACTCTTGATAGCATAGCCCTATTATTTATAGATATCAAATCCATAGCTCCTCATCAAGAGTAGTTGATATCCTCTTAAATGCATTATCTTATAATTGAAAAACTAGAGCGCTTAGCCATTTAGATGCATAGGTGTAACCGAATGGTATATTGTCTTTGGATGGTAAGTTTTTCGATGATGAGATAATGGAATGTAAGAGAAAAATAATAGGGAAAAGTAAGACAGAATTTATCCTTGAGCCGATTATGGATAATCCTGTAGGGATACGACACATTATGATATGTCATGAAGACTTAGCTATTTAGGCTTTGCAATTCTTTATAGTTCAAGAGTACAGCTCTAAGCTTTTAGTGGAATATGGTTAGAGTTGATAATTATGAAATTTATATCTGGGATATTGGGTTTCATAATTATCGGGAGCTTAAACTATATAGGTCCATAAGGTCCCTTTTCCTAACTCACAATAAATCCTTTAACGATACGACATACTTTTTTAATAAATTGATGACTTATATCAAATTATACGATTAGCTGAAATTTGATAGGATCAGATAATTCATGTCTATTTATCAGTTGAATTAATTTTGGTATAAATTTATTCAAGATAAACTTATTGAATTATTATGAATATTTATTTTCCTAGAGATTACCTAGATAAGTTGTTTTAATCAGGTAACTTCTCTGTAAGGTTATTTGAATTAAAACTAAGACTTTATCCTAAGAATCTCAACTGGGAAATAAAAGATTCATAGGAATCATTTATCCCAAGTTCGGCAAGCCGATCTTCAAGTTTGGCCTATCGAACTTACTCCATTGGTAGGCCGATCTGCCTGTTCACTCTATTGATCGAACGATAATCTGATCACGTGTTTTTGTGCAATTTTATAAGATATTGATCTAAATTTGAATTTTGAGGCCTTATTTGATAAGAACTAACCCTTAAGCACAACCTCTATAAATAGAGAGTGAGGCTCATAAGTTATTTGGATCAGTTGAGAAATCTAGAGTAAGCACTTTGTCTGTGAGTCTCTGAAACTCCCCTGAGAGCTATTGGTCACAAATCATAAACCTCAATTCTAGGTTTTTCTCAATTGGTTGGAAGGAGAGTCACTTGAGAAGAGTTGTACGTCATGCGCCCACACACACTCCAATCGTGGATAGAGAGTAGCAAATAAGATCAGTTGATTGAGGCTCTTCTAGAATGTTATATTCTTCACATATTGTAGGAGCTCTTCGCCATAGAAGGTTAGTAAGATTTGGTTAATTTATGTATGTAGCATATCAAACTTGTGTTTTTGAAAAATACTCTAGTATAAAAATTTAAAATTTTTGCTGCGTACTATTTTTCTAACAATTGGTATCAGAGCCATAGTTTTTATATAAATTTACGAGTTTGTGATCTGTTATATGTATAAATTATGTGATTTTGATCTCTCTTATTCTTGAATTTATTTTTTTAGAGAGTTGACACTCTAAGGTTTCTATATATTTATGTTGTCATGGAATTATATAGTGAATGTTTATTAATTAATTAGGATTGATTAAATTATTAATTAATTAATTTATGTCAGTTATAGTTCCTCAAAGGCTAGAATCCGTGTCTAGGTTTTTCATGTAATTAGATGACGGTTTATCATCACTGTTTAGGAATTATTATTTAATTTTAAATTTGTAAGAATTTTGTAATTAAATAATCCTTCGGAGAAGACGGATCTAAAGGTTGGATGAAAGCTTTCCATAGGTATTTCCTAAGTATCTAAATTTTTATATTTTTGAATTGTTAAAAATAAAATTAAAAAATTGCACAAAAGTGTATTTTCTAGAAAACGTGAATTTAACTCGATTTGCAGGACGAACCTGTAGGTTCGGTAGACTGATGGTCATAGACTGGTAGGCCAGACCTTAGGATCAGTAGGCCATTTGCAGGGTAGAATTCTTATGGCTCTGGCAGCAAGCCAATCTATCATGACTGGTCGGCCAAACTATGGTGTTCGACAAGCTAAAGGGTCATGACTGGCAGGCTGATTAAACAGATCGTCATGTCGGCAGAGAATTGTGAATTTTTCATAAAAGGTGTATTTTTCACTACAGTTTTGATTTTATTTTTGGGACAATTCTGAGAAACATTAAATTTAGATATGACCGAAAACATGGAGTTTTTGACCTATGCGGGATTGAAGACTTGAAGATAGATTATACATGAAGAAGGATACAAATTGAGGATTCAAGGATGAAGAATCGATAATATGTTTTGATTTATCTCTTGTCATCTTTGTTTTCTTATTTCTAGGGTGGGACCATAATATTACGGCTATTTATTATTATTTTGCTTGCAACTTTGCATGATTGCTTTGCTTGTTTGCATTATAATATGATTTGCCATATATGTTGATAACATGCCATATAGAATAGGGAGTGCCACTCATTAAAAATTATTCATGCATATATAAAATAAAACATTGATTTCAAAAGATTGAGTGGGAGAAGGTTTTTGAAAAGAGGACCTATGGTCTCGATCGTTGGTCCATAGGTAGCACATGGTGGTTTTGACCCTAGGAAGGGGCTTCATCATGTATTAGGTTGGATCTCTAAGAGGATAAAGCATTTTAGCATGGTTTATTGTAGCACACCCGTAGGTGGTGATTATAAATCATGGATAAAATATTAAAACAATGGTCATACACTCATGTTGATTTTATTATTGACCTCCCCTAGGAGCTCTGTTAATAGAATTGATGGCCAAAGAAACGATTATTAATATATGCTTGATCATACGGGTCCTAGATAACATGTATTAATCAGGAGGGGATCTATGTTCCTAATTGAATATGGCAAGTCTCCCTAGGCGGCTTGTTGAATTCTGAGTTGGGAATTATCGTTGTAAGGTTGTGATATTTTCAAGGTTTTGACATATAAACCCATTTGTATATTTTACATGATCGTGTTATCTTACTAAATTATTATGGTATGTTTGCTTATGTTTGGTATATGATTTATTGTAAATTAAAAATGTCTAAAAATGCTTTATCTTCGATACTTGACAAAAACCAATTAACTAGTGAGAACTACAATGATTGGAAACAAAACCTGAATATCATCATGTCCTTTGAGAAAACTGAAATTTGTGATAATGACACCATGTTCTCTCGAGCCTACGGGAGATTCTACTAATGAGCAAATTCAAGCGTATGATCGTTGGAAGGATGCTAATGATTAGGCCCACTGCTATGTTATGGCCAACCTAAATAACATGTTGTAGGCTCAACATAAAGATTATGAGACTGCTAGGCAGATCTTGGATAATCTTAAAGATATGTTTGGAGGCCAGGCCCTAACAAAGTGGCAAGGGGGTGCTTCGAAAACTTCTAAATTGCAAACAAAGGCCAAGGATGTCTATGAAGGAGTATATGATATTACTCATGGGTTACCTCATTGAGGCTTAAATTAATGGAGTTGACATTGATGTTGGAACTCAGATGACTATGGTCTTTAAGACTCTGTGTAAGGAGTTTATTCCGTTTAGAGCTACATTTAATTTAAGCAATAGACAAGATATGACCTTGACTGAGTTGATGAAGGAGTTGCAAGAGTTCAAACTTCTAATCAGGGAAACTCTTGTAGGTAGCAAGGCCAACTTGGTGGTTATGTCTGGTTCCAATCCTAACTCAAGGAATGGAAAGAAGCAATGGGCCAAGAATGAGAAGTCTTCTATTCCTGCGAATGGCAAGAATAAGAAGAAGAAAAAGAAGAACAAAAAGAAGCTCAAGTGCTTTTTCTACGGGAAGGTCGGGCGCATCAAGAAGAGTTGCAAGGACTTCCTTTCCCAATGAGGTAGGTGTGATCTTCTGGTTGCTGAAAATTGTTTAGTTAAGGAATCTAATGACACTTAAGTCATAAACTCTGGAGTAAATAATCATGTTTGTGTTTCTCTACAGGGGTTCAAAGAAACAAGAAATCTGCTACATGAAGACTTCATGCTTCAGATGGACGATGGATCCTTGGTGTTAGCTGAAGTAGTGGGAGACACCCATCTTTTCTTTGATAATTATGGGAATTTATTTTTGCAAGATTGTTTTTATGTTCTTAAATTGAAAAGGAATTTAATTTCTGTAGCTTATTTATTTAAGGACTCTTATGTAGTTTCCTTTAATAATAAAGTGATAATTCACAAAACATATCTATTTTCTGTGATGGATAGATACAAAATATTCTATATTTTATCAAAACCTAAGATGGACATACTACTGAACACTGAAGTTAATGATAATAACTCTAAAAGACTTAAAACTTTTTACTCTAATAAGACTTATCTTTGGCATTTGCGACTAGGTCATATTAACTTGAATAGGATTCAAAGCTTGGAAAGGGATGGACCTTCACTTAAAGGTGGAACCTGTACCACCTTGTGAATCTTGTTTAGAGAGTAAAATGACCTAAAAGACCATTTGGGTCTAAAAGCAATAGGGCTAAAGGGCTTCTAGAACTTATGTTGTAACACTCGCCTATTTTATGTAATGGATAATGTTATATTAGTGACAACATTAAGTAATTTTTATTGATATATGAAACATGATATTATTGTCACTAACTATTTATTTTAAGTGTTATGACAGGTGACGATCACGTGGAATTGATGTGCTTAAGTGTTCATGTAATTTACATTGTATGCTTAATTATGATTCCTTAATGATTTAAATGTATGATGCATTCATGCATGTAAGGACAGTTCGGCAGGATGAATTGTCTCTCAAGCATTGGCAGGCCGATGGAAATAATCGGCAGGCTAGACTTAGGAGAATCGGCAGGCCGATGACAGCTGACGAGCAGTCAGCAAAAGTCTCTCCAAATTTGTGATTGAGATAATTACAATGATTGGATGGTTTAATGTGATTAATTGGAATATTTATGGATTAATTTCCTCATTTAAGAAAATAAAACATTTGACTTTTGATTGATTGAATGTAATTGATATGGTTTCCCTATTTGAAGTGTTGAAATATGGTAAGATGATATGGCAATTTGACTTTCCCCCAATCCTCTCCTTTCTCCACATCAATTAGCCAACTTTTAATCAGAAAATTTCTGATAATAATAGATTAGACAGGACTCCTTTGTACGTTACTTCCATTTATCTTCTCGCGATAATTTTGCTCTCTCTCACTCTCTCTTCTCTACATTTTCTCCTCCATCTTCTCTCTTCATTTCCCTGCTACAAACACCTAAAAGAACACTAAGAAATCTCACCTTCCACCTAGCCAAATTCAACGATAAACTAGAGAAGCTTCATTTTGAGGTAAGAGCCCTTTTTCGGTATTTCTGAAATATATTTTCCTCCTTACTCTGAAAGCCATAACTTTGTCTAGGAATCTTATTTTGCTATGATATTTTAGTATGATGTTCATATATATGTTATGTAATGTTCTTCCAAGTTTCAACTTATTTCGATTTTCTAAATTAAGATATGAATTTTCTTCTCTCTGCCACTCACAGTAAATTAATGCTGATTAAATATGTTGCACAAAAATATGAGTTTTGTTCATAACGCAGATGATTGTTATTTTTCACGAAATTGGGCAAATATGTTTATGCATATGTTAATGTATGAATTGACAAGTCTCATGATAATATGATATATATTTTATGTAATATGAAATTTTTTATTGAAGTTAGGTTTTTAGACTGTTCTTATCGGTAAAGTGTTGAACTCTTATTGTGTGAAATTTTGTATGATCAAATGATTTTATTGGTGTCAAGAATTTGTGTGGTACTGTAACTATATGTTAAAAAGTTTTCATTTGAGTTTTAGGGTTATTATGATTTTATTTTAATTATAGGAATGCAAGTAAGAACTATTCACTGTTTTTGTTTTTCTAATGGCTGGCAGTTTTTATGAGTATGTTGTGTGTTTTGTTTGAGACATTAAATGTAATTTTTATGACCTAGGAAAAGTCACGATAATATATTTATGTGTTATTTTGGTTCCTGCCAAGTGTGGTACCTAAATTATGTGAGAATGTTGAGTCATTGAATTGAGAATTCATGGAGGTCAGAAAATATTGGTGTTGGTAGTATATTCTTATGATTTATGGATAATGAATATGTGTTATGAATTATGTTTGCAAAAGAGATGAATGTATGTGTGATGATTTAAGGAATGGATGATTCATTTTGTGGAAATAAATATTAATTTTATTATGTATCTTTTTAATGAATGTATGACATGAACACATTATGAAGAAGAGCACATTCGAGACCACAGCGTCGTCACCAACAATATTAAGGTTAAGTAAGCTACACAAGTAAGTACATTCTCACCTACAACATGATATGTTTTATAAGGTTTGAAATTATGTTCTTAATGATGTTTATTCTATGATGATTTTTATGATGTGTTTATTTAAAGATTTCTTATGAAAAATTTCTATGTTCAAAAGTTATGCATGTATGATGATGACATGTTTCAAAGCATGAAAGTTCAAATATGTATATATATATATGTATCACCTAAATAAGTGTTGCACACCAATGCTATGATATGTTATGATGTCATATTTGGTTTAGGATTAGCTACCCTTCTCCTCTCATGATGGTACGCCTACGATGATGATTATGGTGTAACACTTGGGCCCTTTAAGATAAAATGAATTAAGTTTTAATATGGTCAATGAAATGAAAGATATGTTCCAATGAAAATGTGCCTTGTGCACTATTATGATAATGATAATGATGATGATAATGATGTTCATAAAATGTTTTAAGTTGTGAGAAATGATATGTACTTACTAAGCTTTAGCTTATTCAGTTTATATCATGTTGTAGATAAGGGTAAGAAGGTGATGGACTAGGCGGAGGGCGAGAAAAGGCGTGTGAACTAAGCAAAATGAATTGTAATTGGAAGAACGCCAAGAAGGAAGTTTTAACTTTACAATATAAAATTATGTTTTATTATTTGGACACATTTATTTGATAAGTTTTAAAGAACCCATGAACTATCTTTTATTATTTTATCTTATTCCTTTTTAAGTATTTCGTCTTCCGTGTTTAAATTATGGAGTTTTGATTTTAAAAGTTGGTTTTATAATCGGTCGGCCTACTGAACATTATTGTTCAGACAGCCGATGGATAGAACGGCCTGTCGATTACTTTGTATCGGCCTGCCGATCTCATCAACTCTAAAATAATCTTATTTTTGTGGAGCCTTAGATAGCCTGCCGAAGTTTGATCTTCGGCCTGCTGGACAACTTCGGCCTACTAAACTGTAAGTAAGTTTTTAATGGTCGTTTTAAAAGATTGTTTTAATCTTTGATGGATTTGGTAAACTATTTAAAGGATGTTTATGAACAGGTAAATTATTATTTAAGGATGGATTAAGATTTTCAATGTTGTAAAAAAAAAATGTATGCATGGATCTTGGATATGATTTCTTAATTATGTTTCCACTTAAGTTTTTTGTTTTTTTTTTAAAATAATTAAGTTTCGTTCAAATGGTTTATCCAAAAATAAAAGTATGTAAGGAATGTATGTTACGACATCTGTGCATCCGTAAGGGGGGCGCTACAGTCTTTGGTATCAGAGCGAATTTTTGTTTACAATTCATATTGCCACACGTCAGTCCAAGCCCTCCAAGTAAGTATGTTTTTAAAGTTTTATGATATGATGGAAGTATGATGATAAGGATAAGGTTTAGAAGTTTAATGATTAATGCTCTAGTAGTGAAAACCTGTCTCATATTAAAAGATTATTTCTAAGTTCCTAATTCTTTTAGGAAATTAACGATGGACGGCCACAGAAGAATGCAAACACGCACCCAGACCAATGAAAGGCTTATGATGATGATCACCGAGCTGCAAAGGCAGTTGGAGGATCAAAGAAGAGAGATTGCTGAATTAAGGGCCAACGGTCAGAACGACAAACGATGAGGCAATGATGTGCCTCCTCCTCCTCCTCCTCCACAACCACAAGTTAACGAAGTTCCAGCTCCTGCTGTTGAACCTAGAGCGGCCTATCAGGAACCTCTTCTAGTCAGACGGAAGAGAGTTAAGCCAGCACATTTTGAGGGTTCTAAGGATCTATTAGTCGCTCAAGGATGGTTGAAGACAATTGAGGCCACTCTGAGACTCATGGATTTCACTGACAATGAGAAGGTTCTCTATGCATCGTACTGTCTCACCATGGAGGCTAGAATTTGGTGGGATGGCATAGAATTGAGTAGGAACGTTGTGTTAGACATGTATGCCCTAAGGAGTAAAAATGTAATACGTTTTTGGAGACATTTTTATCAATAAAAAATTTATTCATTTATATATAAATATACCAAATCTTGTCCTCTTTACGTTCATATTTGTTGAATGTATGATAAGCAAACAGTAGTCTGAGACTGTCAGTCTAAACCTTAAGAATTGGGCATATGATGGGATGATTATGCGGTAGACACGATTCTTAAGGTGATGGTCTAAAACATATGATCCGCAATCGAGGGAATAAAGTTAGGTGCTTTATTCATGTAAAGATTGTTATGTTGTCTATATCACTTTTGGGAAATGGTTTGTCTTGGCCATCGGAGTTGGACTCCGTGAATAGAAACATTGGCACGTTGTCATAGGTGACGATGTGTTGGATCGGGACATAAAGTGAATTAATTTGGATTAATAATTCTGTCTTGGCAAATTGATTCACTTTAGACAGTCATTTGTATTGTATCTTAATCCTGAGATGAATAGTGGGCCCGTTGTCTCGACTTGTGTCTTTTGATGTACCAATGGGTGACTCCCACATCTCTATAGTGGTATGCATGCCGGTACGTTGGAGGCATGACTCTTGATAGCGTAGACTTGTTATTCATAGATATGGAATCCATAGCTCCTCTTTAGGAGTAATGATATCCTCTTATATGCGTTGTCCTGTAATTGGAAAACTGGAGCGCTCAACCATTTGGATACATAGGTGTAATCGAATGGTATATTATCTTTGGATGGTAAGTTTTCTAATGGTGAGACAATGGAACGTAAGATAAAAATAATCGGGAAGGTAAGACAGAACTTGTCCTTAAGCCTATTATGGATTATCATATGGGGATACAATGCACTATGATATGTCATGGAGACTTAGCTACATGAGCTTCGTAATTCTATAAATTTCGAGAGTGCAACTCCAAGCTTTTAGTGGAGTAGCGTTGGAGTTGATAATTGTGAAATGTATATCTAGGATATTGGGTTTCATAATTATCATGAGCTTGAACTTTATAGGTCCATTTTGGTCCCCTTTGCTAGCTCACAAAATCCTGTAACGACACGGTGTGCTTTTCCAATAATTGGTGACTTATGTCGGATTTATCAGATTGGTTTAAAATTTGTAAGAATCAAATAATTTATGTCTGTTTATCGGTTGAATTAATTTTGTAAGAAATTAGTTCAAGATAAACTTGTTGAATTATTGCGATAAGATAATTCTTGTCTGTTTATCGTTTGATTTAATTTTGGATAAATTAGATCAAGATAAACTTGTAGAATTATTGTGAATTGATTTTTTTTCTTAGAGATTATCTTGATAAAGTTTGTTTTGATCAGATATCTTCTCTATTGGGTTATTTGAATCAAAACTGAGACTTTATCCTTTAGAATCTCGGGTGGAAAATAAAAGATTCGTGAAGATTTTTTCTTAGGAGTTCGGCCAGCCGAATGACGTGGTCGGCCTGTCGAACTGGCCTGTTCGGCTTGCCGATCAGAATGTTTGGCCTGCCGATTAGCGGGAGATAAGATTACGCATTTTCATGCGGATCTTATCAGATATTGATCCGAACTTGATTCTGTTTCGAGTTTTTGAGACCTAATCTGATATGGACTGACCCCAGGACTAATAGCTATAAAAAAGGAGTGAGTCTCATGATTTACTAAGATCAATTTGAGAGATTAAGAGTGATGCTCTTCTAGTGAGCATCTGAAAACTCCCTAAGAGCTTTTGTTCACAAATCACGAACACTAGCTTTGGGTTCTCTCTATTAGTTGGAAGGAGAGTCACCAGTGGAAGAGCTGTATGTGTGAGCCCACACTCACTCCGGTTGTGGATAGAGAATAGCAAAGAAGACCAGTTGGTTGAGGCTCTTCTGGAACGTTACTTCTCTACACAGGTAGTAGAGGTTCTTCGGCACACTGAGGTTAGTAAGATCTGTCTAATTTATACATATAACATGTCAAACTTGTGTTTTAGAAAATACTCTGATGAAAATTTTTAAAATTCCGTTGCGCACTTTGTTTCCAACACATTGATGAGATGACATGGGCTGACTTTATTCACGAGTTCAACACGAAGTTCTTCCACATGAACATCACAAGGAAGTATTATGAGGATTTCAAGAATCTGCGCTAGAGGGATATGTCAGTTACAGATGTGGTGACCAAGTTCGATCAGCTAGCCCGATTATGTCTAGGGATGGTTAGCATTGAGAGTGAAAGGGTCAGAAGATTGATTAAAGTTTTTAGACTAGAAATTGCTATGATCATTGATGGAGCTAGTCCACCCAGGATGTAAGAACAAGTTGTTATGAGGGCCCAACTTGCTGAGTTTCACTTGTCCAAGTTAAGAAGGAATCAACCTTAGTCTGGTCAGTAAGCCAACAATGCAAACAACCAGAATCGCCCTCCTCACAGGAATAACAGCAACACCAGCAACAACAACAACCAGAACTGGGAGAACAACAAAAAGAAGGGCAATTCACAAAACCAGCAAGGCCAAGGCCACAAGAGGCATAATGGTGGCCAGCCCAACAACAACAACAGGCAGTTTCAACCATGTGCCAAATGTGGAAAGAAACATCCAGAAGAATGCCGCTTGGGGACAAACTAATGTTTCATTTGTGGGTGAGAAGATCATTTTGTCAAGAACTACCCTAACTTGATGAATGCTAATGCCCATCAAAGAGCTTCTCCTCAAGCCCAACTCCATCAGATGCAAGCTTCCCTTGAAGGGCCACTAATCAGTCAAGGAAGACTTGAAGCCCTATCTACGAATAACTGCATCTATGCCATGACAAAGGAACAAGTGGCTGTTGAAGCCTCTAATGTGGTCACAGGTTAGATAACAAGTTTATCTATAGATGTTTATGTTCTCTTTGATACGGGTGCCACACATTCTTTTATATCTACATCATTTGCTAAGAAGTTAGGGGTTCGTTTAGAGCCTATGAGACAGGGATTCACTACGACACTATCCTCTGGGGAAGTGATATTATCTACACACTGTCTGCATACAGTACCCCTATAGATTTCTGATAGGGAACTTTTTGTCGACCTCATTATGATCGACATGTATGATTATGATATGATTCTTAGGATGGATTTTCTAAGCAAGTACAATGCTTCTATCGAATGTCGAAAAAGAAAGGTGATCTTCCATCCTGAAGGCGATCAAAAGTTCGTGTATGTTAGCGAGTCCAGAAAGAAACCCAGCATGTTTTTATCTGCAATGAAAGCAAGGAAGTTATTAGCAAGTGGCTACATGGGCTTTCTGGCCAACATAGTAGATAAAAGCCAAGAGGAAAAGACAAGGATTGATGAAGTGGCAGTTGTACGAGAATTTCCTAAGGTGTTTCCTGATGACTTGATAAGTCTATCTCCAGAAAGAGAAGTCGAATTCAAGATTGAGCTTGCTCCAAGCACCTACCCGATCTCAAAGGCACCATACAGAATGGCCCCAATAGAGTTAAAGGAGCTTCATACGCAACTAAAAGAACTACTCGACAAAGGCTTCATCAGGCTGAGTCACTCTCCATGGGGAGCTCTAGTTTTATTTGTTAAGAAAAAGGATGGTTCGATGAGACTCTGCATTGACTATAGAGAGCTAAACAAGGTGACGATCAAGAACAAGTACCCGTTGCCTTGAATCGATGATTTGTTTGATCAGCTTAAGGGAGCTTTGGTATTTTCAAAGATTGATTAGCGGTCGGGTTATCACCAGCTAAAGGTTAAAGAATGAGATATTCCTAAGACAGCCTTCAGATTGAGGTATGGCCACTATGAATTTGTATTTATGCCCTTCGGTCTAACAAATGCACCTACAGCTTTCATGGATCTGATGAACCGGGTATTCAAGGATTTCCTTGATAAATTTGTTGTTGTGTTTATTGATGATATTCTTGTCTATTCAAAGAATCAAGAAGAACACAAGGAGCATTTAAAGATTGTGCTGGAAACATTAAGAAGACACAAGTTATATACAAAGTTCTCTAAGTGTGAATTCTGGCTTGACAGAGTGTCTTTCTTGGGGCATGTTATATCAAAGGAAGGAATTATGGTAGACCCAGCTAAAGTAGAGGCAGTTCTCAACTGGAAACAACCAACTAATGCAAGCGAGATAAGGAGCTTCTTGGGCTTAGCTGGTTATTATCGGAGATTCATAGAAGACTTCTCCAAGATAGTAGCTCCACTCACGAATCTAACTCGCAAGGGAAAGAAGTATGAATGGTCAGATGCTTACAAGAAGAGTTTCTAGGAACTGAAGAAGAGGTTAACGACAGCTCCAGTATTAGCTATTCTAAAGGAAACAACGGATTTGTGATTTACAATGATGCATCTAAGATAGGCCTTAGAGCTGTTCTAATGCAAAATGAAAGGGTGATTGCCTATGCATCAAGGCAACTGAAGGATTACGAAAAGAACTATCTTATTCATGATCTTGAGTTAGCAGCAGTCGTCTTTGCGCTGAAAAAATAGAGACATTATTTGTATGGGTTCCAATGCAAGATCTTCACCGATCATCAAAGTCTGAAGTGCTTCTTCACTCAGAAGGACCTGAACATGAGCCAATGGAGATGGCTAGAGTTGGTGAAGGATTACGATTGTAAAATCCTTTATCAACCTGGGAAGGCCAACCGAGTGGCCGATGCTTTGAGTAGGAAGACTGCGTCTATGCTAATGTCAATGCAAGCAATGTCTCCACCTTTGAGAAAGGAAATTCTAGACTTCGGATTAGAACTTATAGTAGGCCAGCTGTTAGCACTCACTCTTGCTCTGACGATGTATGATGAGATTCGGAGTAAACAAAATGACGATGTAAGCCTCGCAAGGATTAAGCAGGAAATAAAAGAAGGGAAATGTCAAAAGTTTCATATTGCGGATGACGAAACTCTATATCTCAAGGACCGCTTATGTGTTCCCAATGTTGATGGCTTAAGGAATAGAATTTTAGCAAAAATTCATGACACTCCTTACTCAATGCATCCAGGTGCAACAAAGATGTATAATGATCTAAGGGGTAACTTCTGGTGGTTTGGAATGAAAAGTGATGTTGCTATGTATACGAAGAAATGCTTGACATGCCGACAAGTTAAAGTTGAACACCAGAGACCTGGTGGTGATTTATAGTCTATCCAGATACTGGAATAGAAGTGGGAGAATATAGCAATGGATTTCATTACCGGTTTGCCTAGGAATATGAATGGTTATGACGTTATCTGGGTTGTTGTGGATCGACTAATGAAGACGGCACATTTCATTCCTATCAAGGTCACTTACTCTATGGAACAGTTACCGGAACTCTATGTCAAGGAGATAGTACGACTTCATGAAATTCCCAAGACAATCATCTCAGATTGAGATAGTCGGTTCACATCCAAGTTCTGGAAAAGCGTTTAGACTGCTATGGGGACCAAGTTGCATTTTAGTATAGCTTTCCATCCTCAGACAAATAACCAAACGAAGAAAATGAACCTGATCTTGGAAGATATGCTTCGGGCCTACACACTTGATTTCAAGACCAGCTGGTGTAAAATGCTACCAGAGTTTGCTTACAACAATAGCTATTAGGCGACGATTGGAATGGCACCTTATGAGGCCCTATATGGATGAAAATATAGGTCACCAATATGTTGGCATGAAGCTGGTGAGAAGAAGTTGATAGAAAGCATCAATGTTAAAAGGACCGATTTTGTCAACGAAACTTCTGAGACGATAAAGATGATAAGAAGAAGAATAGAGACCGCTCAAAGCCGTCAAAAGAGTTATGCTGACAAGAGAAGAAGACCCTTAAAGTTTGCTATGGACAAATTTGTGTTTTTGAAAGTTGCACCGATAAAAGGAGTTATGAGGTTCGGGAAGAAAGGCAAATTGAACCCGAGGTTTATCGGACCTTATGAGATCGTGAAGCAGATGGGCAAAGTAGCTTATCACCTGAGGTTGCCTTCTGAAATGTCTGCAATGCAGGATGTGTTCCATGTTTCTATGCTCAATAAGTATATCCTAGACCTTACGCATGTGATCAAGCCACAAGTGATCGAGATACAGGAAGACTTAAGCTATGAAGAAAAGCCAGTGGAGATTCTTCATCGAAAAACCAAAACCTTGAGGAATAAAGAAATTCCATTGGTCAAGGCACTATGGTAGAATCACCAAGTAGAAGAACCTACATGGGAACGTGAAGATGACATGAGAACAAAGTATCCACAATTGTTCTAAGTTTCGAGGACAAAACTCTTATAAGGTGGGGAGACTTGTAACACCTGCCTATTTTATGTAACGGATAATGTTATATTAGTAACAACATTAAGTAATTTTTATTGATATATGAAACATGATATTATTGTCACTAACTATTTATTTTAAGTGTTATGACAGGTGACGATCATGTGGAATTGATGTGCTCAAGTGTTCATGTTATTTACATTGTATGTTTAATTATGATTCCTTAATGAATTAAATGCATAATGCATTCATGTATGTAAGGACAGTTTGGCAGGCCGAACTGTCCCTCAAGCATCGGCAGGCCGATGGAAATAATCGGCAGGCCGGGCTTAGGAGAATCGGTAGGCCGAAGTGTGGAATCGACAGGCCGGTGATAACAGACCAGCAGTCAGTAAAAGTCACTCCAAATTTGTGATTGAGATAATTACGATGATTGGATGGTTTAATGTGATTAATTGGCATATTTATGGATTAATTTCCTCATTTAAGGAAATAAAACATTTGACTTTTAATTGATTGAATGTAATTGATATGGTTTCCCCATTTGAAGTGTTGAAATATGGTAAGATGAGATGGAAATTTGACTTTCCCCCAATCCTCTCCCTTCTCCACATCAATTAGCAACTTTTAATCGGAAAATTTCTGATAATAACGTATTAGATAGGCCTCCTTTGTACGTTACTTCCATTTCTCTTCTCACGATAATTTTGCTCTCTCTCACTCTCTCTTCTCTACATTTTCTCCTCCATCTTCTCTCTTCATTTCCCTGCTGCAAACACCTAAAAGAACAGTAAGAAATCTCACCTTCCACCTAGCCAAATTCAAAGATAAACTAGAGAAGCTTCATTTTGAGGTAAGAGCCCTTTTTCGGTATTTCTGAAATATGTTTTCCTCCTTACTCCGACAGCCATAATTTTGTCTAGGAATCTTATTTTGCTCTGAGATTTTAGTATGATGTTCATATATATGTTATGTAATGTTCTTCCAAGTTTCAACTAATTTTGATTTTTCTACATTAAGATATGAATTTTCTTCTCTCTGCCACTCACAGTAAATGAATGCTGATTGAATATGTTGCACAAAAATATGAGTTTTGTTCATAACGCAGATGGATGTTATTTTTCATGAAATTGGGCAAATATGTTTATGTATATGTTAATGTATGAATTGAAAAGTCTCATGAAAATACGATATATATTTTATGTAATATGAAATTTTTTTATTGAAGTTAGGTTTTTAGACTGTTCTTATTAGTAAAGTGTTGAACTCTTATTGTGTGATATTTTGTATGATCAATGATTTTATTTGGTGTCAAGAATTTGTGAGGTACTGTAACTATATGTTATAAAGTTGTCATTTGAATTTGAGGGTCATTATGATTTTATTTTAATTATAGGAATGCAAGTAAGAACTATTCACTGTTTTTGTTTTTCTAATGGCTGGCAGTTTTTATGAGTATGTTACGTGTTTTGTTTGAGACATTAAATGTAATTTTTATGACCTAGGAAAAGTCATGATAATATATTTATGTGTTATTTTGGTTCTTGCCAAGTGTGATACCTAAATTATGTGAGAATGTTGAGTCATTGAATTGAGAATTCATGGAGGTCAGAAAATTTGGTGTTGGTAGTATGTTCTTATGATTTATGGATAATGAATATGTGTTATAAATTATGTTTGCAAAAGAGATGAATGTATGTGTGATGATTTAAGAAATGGATGATTCATTCTATGAAAATAAATACTAATTTTATTATGTATCTTTTTAATGAATGTATGACATGAACACATTATGAAGAAGAGCACATCGAAACCGCAGCGTCGTCACCAACAATATAAAGGTTAAGTAAGCTACACAAGTAAGTACATTCTCACCTGCAACATGATATGTTTTATAAGGTTTAAAATTATGTTCTTAATGATGTTTATTCTATGATGATTTTTATGATGTGTTTATTTAAAGATTTCTTATGAAAAATTTCTATGTTCAAAAGTTATGCATGTATGATGATGACGTGTTTCAAAGCATGAAAGTTCAAATATGTATATATATATATATGTATCACCTAAATAAGTGTTGCACACCAATGCTATGATATGTTATGATGTCATATTTGGTTTAGGATTAGCTACCCTTCTCCTCTCATGACGGTGCGCCTACGATGATGATTATGGTGCAACACTCGAGCCCTTTAAGATAAAATGAATTAAGTTTTAATATGGTCAATGAAATGAAAGATATGTTCCAATGAAAATGTGCCTTGTGCACTATTATGATAATGATAATGATGATGATAATGATGTTCATAAAATGTTTTAAGTTGTGAGAAATGATATGTACTTACTAAGCTTTAGCTTATTCAGTTTATATCATGTTACAAATAAGGGTAAGAAGGTGATGGACTAGGCGGAGGGCTAGGAAAGGTGTGTGAGCTAAGCAAGATGAATTGCAATTAGAAGAACGCCAAGAAGGAAGTTTTAACTTTACAATATAAAATTATGTTTTATTATTTGGACACGTTTATTTGATAAGTTTTAAAGAACCCATGAACTATCTTTTATTACTTTGTCTTATTTCTTTTTAAGTATTTCGTCTTCCGCGTTTAAATTTTGGAGTTTTGATTTTAAAAGTTGGTTTTATAATCGGTCGGCCTGTAGAACATTATTGTTCAGACTGCCGATGGATAGAATGGCCTGTCAATTACTTTGCACCCGCCTGCCGATCTCATCAACTCTAAAAAAATCCTATTTTTGTAGAGCCTCAGACGGCCTGCCAAAGTTTGATCTTCAGCCTGTTGGACAACTTCGGTCTGCCAAAATTATAGGTTCGGCCTGTGGAACTGTAAGTAAGTTTTTCATGGTCGTTTGAAAAGATTGTTTTAATCTTCAATGGATTTGGTAAACTATTTAAAAGATGTTTATGAATAAGTAAATTATTATTTTAAGGATGGATTAAGATTTTGAATGTTGTAAAAAAAAATGTATGCATAGATCCTAGATATGATTTCTTAATTATGTTTCCACTTAAGTTTTATTTTTTTTTTAAATAATTAAGTTTCGTTTAAATGGTTTATCCTAAAATAAAAGTATGTAAGGAATGTATGTAACGACATCTGTAACATCCGTAAGGGGGGCGTTACATATGTATAGTGATGTTTACGGACCTATGAACATCCGGATACAAGGAGGGTATGAGTATTTCATCACTTTTATTGATGATTACTCAAGATAAGGGTATGTGTACCTAATGCGCCACAAAAGTGAAACTTATGACAAGTTCAGGGAGTTTCAGGCTGAAGTGGAGAAGCAATTGGGGTTATTTCTATAACCTAAAGGAAAATAAAGTCATGGTTTCAACTAACACAACTTTCCTTGAGGAAAGTTACATGGACGACTTTAAGCCTTGAAGCAAAGTGCGGCTTGAGGAATTGGTGAATGATTCGATCACTCTAGGGGTTCCAAATGAAACCATTCCAATCAGTGTAAAAAAACCAACCAAACCCGAATAACAAGCTAAGCGGCTTCGGTGTAGTGGGAGGATCGGGTTTTAAAGCCGAGAGGTATATGTTCAATGGTGAGGCCTTCTTGGTTGAACCAGTTAAACATGATAGGGATGTTAGACATGTATGCCCTAAGGAGTAAAAATGTAATAATTTTTGGAGACATTTTTATCAATAAAGAATTCATTTATTATTTATATACCAAAACTTGTCCTCTTTACATTCATATTTGTTGAATGTATGTTACACAAACAATAGTCTGAGACTGTCGGTCTAAACCTTTAAGAATTGGGCATATGATGGACAGATTATGCGAAAGACAAGATTCTTAAGATGACGGTCTAAAACATAAGATCTACAATCGAGGGAATAAAGTTGTGTGCTTTATTCATGAACAGATTGTTATGTAGTCTATATCCCTATTAGGAGATGGTTTGTCTTGGCTATCAGAGGTGGACTCTATGAATAAAAAGATTGGCACTTTGTCATAGGTGACGATGTGTTGGATGGGACATAAAGTGAATTGATTTAGATTAATAATTCTGTCTCGGTAAATTGATTCACTTTAGACAATCATTTGTATTGTATTTTAATCCTGAGATGAATAGTGGGCCCGTTGTCTTGACTTGTGTCTTTTGATATACCAAAGGGCGACACCGACGTTTTAATAGTGGTACCCATATCGGTACTTTGGGGCCATAACTCTTGATAGTGTAGACCTATTATTGAAAGATATGGAATCCATAGCTCTTATTTAGGAGTAGTGATATCCTCTTATATGCGTTATCCTGTAATTGAAAAACTGGAGCGCTCAACTATTTGGATACATAGGTGTAACAGAATGGTGTACTATCTTTAGATGGTAAGTTTTTTGATAGTAAGATAATAGAATATAAGATAAAAATAATCAAGAATGTAAGACAGAACTTGTTCTTAAGACAGAACTTGTCATGCAGACTTAACTATACGAGCTTCATAATTCTATATAGTTTGATAGTGTAGCTCCAACCTTTTAGTGGAGTAGCATTAGAGTTGATAATTATGAAACGTATATATGAGATATTAGGTTTCATAATTATCAGGAGCTTAAACTATATAGGTCCATCAGGTCTCCTTTGCTAGCTCATAAAATCCTATAACGATACATCATGTTTTTCCAATAATTGGTGACTAATGTTAGATTTATTAGATTGGTTAAAATTAGGAAGAATCAAATAATTCATATATGTTTATCGATTGAATTAATTTTGTGACAAAATTGATTCAAGATAAACTTGTTGAATTATCGAGATCAGATAATTCATGTCTATTTATTTGTTGGATTAATTTTGAATTAATTCAAGATAAACTTGTTGAATTATTAGGAATTCATTTATTTTTCTAGAGATTATCGAGATAAAGTTGTTTTAATTAGATAACTTTTATATTGGGTTATTTGAATTAAAACTGAGACTTTATTTTATAGAATATCGGGTGAAAAATAAAAGATTCACTAAGATTTTTGTCGATAGTTCCACATGCCGATCCTCAAGTTTGGTCTACCGATGGGGGAAGTTTGGCATGCCAGTCAATAGATCGGCATGCCGATCGCGCGATAAAAAGATCACATGTTTTCATGTGGATTTCATCAGATATTGATCCGAATCTAATTCTGATTTGAATTTTGAGGCATTATTTGGTAAGAACTGATTCCTCGACCTATCCTCGATAAAAAGGGAGTAAGTCTTATTATTATTTAGATCAATTAAGAGATTAGGAGTGAAACTCTGATAGTGTGATTCTGAAACTCCCTGAGAGTTCTTGTTCACTAATCATGAACACTAGCTTTGGGTTCTCTCAATTGGTTGGAAGGAGAATCATCTGGTGGAAGAGCTATACGCGTGAGCCCACACTCACTTCGATCATGGATAGAGAATAACAAAGAAGACTAGTTGATTGAGGTTCTTTTGGAACGTTACTTCTCTTCACGGATTGCGGGAGTTCTTCGGCATTCAAAGGTTAGTAAGATCTAGTTAATTTATGCATATAGTGTGTCAAATTTGTGTTTTAAAAAATGCTCTAATATAAAAATTTTTAAATTCCGCTGCGCACTATTTTTTCAACAATTGGTATCAGAGCCATAGTTTTTGCATAAATTTGCAAGTTTGTGATTATGCTATATGTGTAAATTATGTGATCTTAAACTCTCATATGCTTGAATTTAATTTTAGAGAGAGTTGACACTCTAAGTTTTTATATAATTTTGTGTTATTATGGATTATATGGTGAATGTTTATTAATTAATTATGGTTGATTAAATTATTATTTAATTAATTAATTTATACCAGTTATGGTTCCTTAGAGGTTAGATATGTATCTACGTTTTTCATGTAATTAGACGGCGGACTATCTTCTCCGTCTAGGAATTATTATTTAATTTTAAATTTGTAAGAATTTTGTAATTAAATAATCATTCAAAGAAGGTGGATCTAGAAGATGGATGATGGTGCACCTAGGTATTTCGTGAGTCTCTAACTTTATGTTTTTGAATTGTTGAAAATAAAATTGATGAATTGCATTAAAAAATTGTATTTTCTATAAGGGTGATTTCTGCTCAGTCGACATGCTGAACCTTCCAATTCGATAGGCCGATGGTCATAGATCGACAAGCTGGACATGAGGTTCGACAAGTCGTCAATGGGGCAGAGATCAGATGGCTTTGGCGGCAGGCTAAACTTACCAGTTCGATAGGCCAAACTATCATGATCGACAGGTCAACCTGAAAACATCTGTAGGCCTGAAGGGCATGACCAGTAGAACGATCACCCAGATTGGCTTGCCGGCAGAGAGCTGGAATTTTTTCCAAAAAAGGTGCAGTTTTTAGTGGAGTTTTAATTTTATTTTTGGGACAATTCTGAGAAACATTAAATTTGGATATGACTAGAAATGTAGAGTATTCAATCTATGTGGATTGAAGTCATGAAGATGGGCATTACGTGAAGAAGGATATAGCTTGAGGATTCAAGGATGAAGAATTGATAAAATGTTTCGATTATTCTCTTGTAATCTTTATTTTCTATTCTCTAGGGTGGAACCATAATTTTGCATTTATTTATTGTTATTTTGCTTGTAGCTTAGCTTGATTGCTTTGCTTGTCTGCATTATAATATAATTTGTTATGTATATTGATAACATGTCATATAGAATAGGGAGTGCCGCTCATATTAAAATTGTTCATGCATGTTCTTAAAATAAAACCTTGATTTCAAAAGATTGAGTTGAAGAAGGTTTTCGAAGAGAGGACCTAAGGCCTCCATCATTAATCCATAGGAAGAATAGTGGTCTCGACCCCTAAGAAGGGATTTTATCATGTACCAGATTTCATCTCCGAGAGGATAAGGTATTTTAGCATGATATATGGTTCTACACCCCTAGGCGGTGGTTATAAATCATGGATAAGATATTGAAATGATGGTTATACACTCATGTTAATTTTATTATTAACCTCCCCTAGGAGCTTTGTTAATAAAATTAATGGCCAAAGAAATGATTATTAATGTATGCTGGATCATACGGGTCCTGGATGGCATATATTAATTAGGAGAGGATTCGTGTTCCTGATTGAATTTGGCATGACTCTCCTAAGAGCTTGTTGAATTCTGAGTTAGGAATTATCATTGTAAGGTTATGATATTTTCAAGGTTTTGACACATAAACACATTTGTATGATTGTGTTATCTTACTAAATTATTATGACATGTTTACTTATGTTTGGTATATGATTTTTTATTGTAGATTAAAAATGTCTAGAAATGCTTTATCTTCGATACTTGACAAAAACCAATTAACCAGATAGAATTATAATGATTATAAATGGAACCAGGATATCGTCCTCTACTTTGAGAAACTAAAATTTATGCTGATAACCCCTTGTCCTCTTGAGCCTACGGGAGACTCCACTAATGAGCAATTCTAAGCATATGATCGATGGAAAGATGCAAACGATCAGGCCTGCTATTATATATTGGCTAGCATGAAGAACGTGTTGCAGGCTCAAGATGAAGATTATGAGACTGCGAAGTAGATCTTGGATAATCTTGAAGACAAGTTTGAAGGCCAGGCCCTAACAAAGCAGCAAGAGGTGCTTTGAAAACTCTTGAACTATAAGTAGAGGCCAGGGACATCTGTAAAGGAGCACATGATGTTGGTTATGGGTTACCTCGCTGAGGCACAAACCAATGGAGCCGACATCGATGCTGAAACTCAGATGACTATGGTCTTTGAGACTCTTTCAAAGGAATTTATTCCATTTAGAGCTACATTTAGTTTGAGCAATAGGTGGGATATGACCTTGACAGAATTAATGAAAGAGTCACAGGAGTTCGAACTGCTGATTAGTGAGTCTCTTGAGGGTGGAGAGGCCAATTTGGCGGCTGCTTCTAGTTCCAATCCCAATTCATGGAATGGAAGAAACAATGGGCCAAAAATAGGAAGTCTTCTATTCTTGGTAACAACAAGAGCAAGAACAAGAAGAAGAAGAACCCAAAGAAGCTTAAGTGCTTCTTTTATGGGAAGGTCGGGCACATAAAGAAGCATTGCAAGGACTTCCTTTTCAAAGGAGGTAAGTGTGATCTTTTGTATTTAGAAACTTGTTTAGTTGAAGAATCCAGTGACATTTAGGTCATAGATTCTTATGCAACTAATCATGTTTGTGTTTCTCTATAGGGGTTTAAAGAAACGAGAAGTCTGCTTCATGAAGACTTCATGCTTCAGATGGGTGATGGATCCTTGGTCTTAGTAGAAGCAGTGGGAGACGTCCATCTTTATTTTGATGATTATAGGAATTTAATTTTACGAGATTATTTTTATGTTCCTAAATTTAAGAGGAATTTACTTTCTATAGCTTGTTTATTTAAAGACTCCTATTTGGTTTCTTTTAATAATAAAGTGGTGATTCGTAAAAACAAATCTTTTATCTGTTCTGGGTGGATGCAAAATAATATACATTTTATCAAACCTAAGATGGACTTACTGCTTAATGCTGAGATGAATGATAATAACTCTAAAAGTCTTAAAACTCTCACTCTAATAAGACTTATCTTTGGCATTTGCACCTTGGTCATATTAACCTGATTAGGATTCAAATATTGGTAAGGGATGGACCTTTAAGTCACTTAAAGGTGGAATCTATACCTCAATGTGAATCTTGCTTGGAGGGTAAAATGCCAAAAGACCACTTGGGTCTAAAGGCAATAGGGTTGAAGGGGTTGTAGAATTTGTGCATAGTGATGTTTACGGACCAATGAACATCCAGGCGCGAGGAGGGTATGAGTATTTTGTCACTTTTATTGACGATCACTCAAGATATGGGTATGTGTACCTAATTCACCACAAAAGCAAAACTTTTGACAAGTTCAGGGAGTTTCAGGCTGAAGTGAAAAATCAATTGGGTAGACCTATAAAGGTACTTTGATCCGATCGAGGTGGAGAATACCTTTTTGATGAGCTCTTGGGACACTTATTAGAGAATGGGATTTTATCCTATTTGATTGGGCCGGGCAATCCGTAGAAGAATGGCATAGCGAAGAAAAGGAATAGGACTTTATTAGACATGATAATGTCCATGATGAGTTATTCATTATTGCCTTTATCCTTTTAGGGATATACACTATAAACCGCATGTTATCTTTTGAACAATATGCCTTCAAAATCGGTCCCTAAAACTCCTCACGAGTTGTGGATTGGCAGGAAGACATCCTTAAACCATATTTGCATATGGGGATGTCTGGCTCATGTCCTGTTTAAGGATGCAATAAGTTAGAAGCACGTTCTGAAGTTTGCATGTTTGTAGGATATACAAAAGGGACTAAAATGGGTTATTTCTATAACCAAAGGAAAATAATGTTGTGGTTTCAACTAATGCAACTTTTCTTGAGGAGAGTTACATGGATGACTTTAAGCCTCAAAGCAAATTGGTGGTTGAGGAGTTAAGGAGTGATCCAATCACTTCGGAGGTTTTGAATGAAACCGTTTCGATCAGTGGAGAAAGACCAAACGAACCCCAACAATAACCTAAGTGGCTTCGGCAGAGTGGAAGGATCGGGGTCAACCCTAGAGGTTTATGTTCAATGGTGAGACCTTTTTGTCTGAACCAGATGAACATGACAGGGATCCTTATACTTACGCAGAGGCTATGGAGGATGTTGATTTAAAACTCTAGACAGAGGCCATGAACATAGAGATGAAGTCTATGGAGACTAATCAGGTCTAGGAGCTTGTGGATCTTCCCGAAGGGGGAAAAACCCATAGGGTGTAAATGGATCTACAAGAGGAAAAGAGGAGTGGATGGAAAGGTTGAAACCTTTAAGGCTAGACTGGTAGCTAAGAGTTACACGCAAAAGGAAGGAATCGATTACGAGAAAACCTTTTTGCCTGTGACCATGCTTGAGTCCATCTGGATTCTGTTGTCCATAGCTGCCGCTCTTGAGTATGAGATTTGACAGATGGATGTCAAGACGGCTTTTTCAAATGGCTGTCTTGATGAGTCCATTTATATGAAACTACCAGACGGGTTCAAGGTCAAGGGTCAAGAGGGTAAGGTTTGTAATCTGCTAAATTCAATTTATGGACTTGAGCAAGCTTCTTGTTCTTGGAACATAAGATTTGATCAAGTGATCAAGACTTATGGGTACTCACAAAATGTGGATGAGCCATGTGTTTACAAACACATTAAGGATGGAAAAGTGGTCTTTCTACTGCTCTATATAGATGACATTTTGTTAATTGGCAATGACATTAGGGCATTGTCATCAGTCAAGTTAAGGTTGACCAAGCAGTTTGACATGAAGGACTTGGATGATGCTAATTTTATAATTGGTATCCATATCTTTCAGGGATAGGAAGAACAAAATGATAGCTTTATCCCAAGCCAGCTACATAGATAAAATTCTCAGGAGGTTTGCAATGCAGGATTCCAAGAAAGGTGGCCAACCATCTAGGTCTTGAATTACTCTTTCTAAGAAAGACTCTCCAAAGTTTGAGGAATAAAGAGAATACATGAAGAAGGTGCCTTATGCTTCGGCAATGGGTAGTCTCATGTATGCCTTGCTTTGTACACGATTGGATATTTATTATGCGGTCGTGATAGTAAGTCGATTTAAGGTAGATCTGGGACTGAACCACTGGGTTGCGGTTAAGCATATTTTCAAGTACCTTAGAAGGACTCGAGGGTATATGCTTGTATATTCGGGTGAGGACTTAACTCCTCTAGAATACATTGATTTAATTTTCAATCCTGTCTGGATTCTAGGAGATCAACTTTGGGTTTTGTGTTTACTTTGGGCAGCGGTGCCATCAGTTGGAGAAGTGTAAAGTAAGATTGCACTTTGGATTCAATGATAGAGGCCGAGTATGTGGCAACTAGCGATGCTTCGAAAGAAGCAGTATAGCTCTTCAAGTTTCTTGGAGATCTTGAGGTAGTTTCTGGTATGAATAAGGCGGTATCACTGTACTGTGATAATAGTGCGGTGGTAACTAATGCTAAGGAGCCAAGATTCCACAAGAAGAGTAAACATATTGATCAGAAGTATCATGTGATAAATGGCTTCGTCGAGAACGGGCATGTCACAGTGTGCAAAATCGCGTCAGAGGACAATTTAGTTGATCCATTCATGAAGACACTTACTTGGAGAGTCTTTGAGAGGCATGTGGAAGCTATAGGGATGCGAAATTTGTCATATTTACTCACTTAGTGCAAGTGGCAGATTGTTAGACATGTATACCCTAAGGAGTAAAAATATAATAAGTTTTTAGAAACATTTGTATCAATAAAGAATTCATTTATTATTTATATACCAAAACTTGTCCTTTTATGTTCATATTTGTTGAATGTATGTTAAGCAAACCAAAGTCTGAGACTATCGGTCTAAGTCTTTAGAACCAGGCATATGATGGATAGATTATACAGAAGATATAATTCTAAAGGTGACGGTCTAAATCATAAGATCTGTAATCGAGGGAATAAAGTTGGGCACTTTATTCATGTAAAGATTGTTATGTTGTCTATATCCCTAATGGAAAATCGTTTGTCTTAGCTATCGAAGGTGGACTTCACGAATAGAAACATTTGTGCATTGTTATAGGTGATGATGCATTGGATGGGGACATAAGCTGTAATTGATTATGATTAATAATTTTGTCTCAGCAAATTAATTCACTTTAAACCATCATATGTGTTGTATTTTAATCTTGAGATGAATAGCGGGCTCATTGTTTTGACTTATGCCTTTTGATGTACCAAAGGATGACATCCATAATTTATATTGGTACGCATACTGATATGTTGGAGACATAACCTTAATAGCGTAAACTTGTTATTCATAGATATGGAATCCATAGCTCCATTTTAGGAGTCGTTGATATCCTTTTATATGCATTATCCTGTAATTAGAAAACTAGAGCGCTCAACTATTTGAAAACATAGGTGTAACTAAATGGTATATTGTCTTTAGATGGTAAGTTTTTCGATGGTGAGATAATGGAATGTAAGAGAAAAATAATCAGGAAAGTGAGACAAAATTTATCCTTAAGCTGATTATGGATAATCCTATGGGGATACGACACATTATGATATATCATGCAGACTTAGCTATTTGGGCTTTGCAATCCTATATAGTTCGAGAGTGCAGCTCTAAGCTTTTAGTGGAATAGCATTAAAGTTCATAATTATGAAACGTGTATCTGGGATATTGGGTTTCATAATTATCAAGAACTTGAACTATATAGGTCCATTAGGTCCCCTTTGCTAGCTCATAATAAATCCCGTAACGATACGACGTGCTTTTCTAATAAATTGGTGACTTATGTCAAATTATCAAATTGGCTGAAATTCGATAGGATCGGATAATTCATGTCTGTTTATCGGTTGAATTAATTTTGGTATAAATTAATTCAAGATAAACTTGTTGAATTATCAAGAATATTTATTTTCCTAGAGATTATATAGATAAAGTTGTTTTAATTAGATTACTTCTCTATTGAGTTATTTGAATTAAAACTGAGGCTTTATCCTAAGAATCTCGAGTGGGAAATAAAAGATTCGTAAGGATCATTTATCGTAAGTTTGGCATGTTGGTCTTCAGGTTCGGCTTGTCGATGGAGTAAGTTTGGCAAGGCAATCTGTCTGTTTGGCCTGCTAACCGAACGATAATCTGATCACACATTTTTGTGAGATTTTATCATATATCGATCCAGATTTGAATTATCGAGGCCTTATTTGATAAGCACTAACCCTTGGGCCCAACCTCTATAAAAAAAGGAGTAAGACTCATAACTTATTTAGATTTTGAGAAATCTAAAGTGTACACTTTGTCTGTGAGTCTCTGAAACTCCCCTAAGAGCTATTGTTCATAAATTACAAACCCTAGTTTAGGGTTTTTCTCAATTGGTTGGAAGGAAAGTCACCTAGGAAGAGCTAGACGACGTGCACCCACACATACTCCGATCATGGATAGAGAGTAGTAAAGAAGACCACTTAGTTGAGGCTCTTTTGGAACATTATAGTCTTCACAGATTACAAAAGCTCTTTGGCATATAAGTTTAGTAAGATCTAGTTAATTTATGCATGTAGCATGTCAAACTTGTGTTCTTAAAAAATACTCTAGTATAAAAATTTTAAAATTTTTGTTGTGTACTATTTTTTCAATAGGTGTATGTTACCATCAAAAGATATCTCTAAAACAAAGCCTTCTTTCTAAAACTTTATAACAGTTTAGAGATATCCTTTGGTTGACACCCTTTAGAAAATATGTATATATTGGATCACTTAAATTTATTTTTATTATTTATTATCATTTAAAAACTAAATAAATAATAATAAATAAATTAAAATAACACAATTTTCTCCCTTGACTTCTAATCGTCTTCGCCATATTCTTCGGCCTCCTTCACCTTCTTCTCAATCTCTTATAGGCTAAGACGCCCCTTTTCATTTGTGATGGCGATGGAATGTGACTTCTTTTCCGCCTTGTAACGCCCGTGAATTTTAACTGAAATTAATTCTGTTAATTTAATTAGTTTAGTGTGCCAAATGTAATTTAGTTGCTAATTTTAGCCATTTAAAATTTTGTTGCATATTTTATTTACAAGGTAGAATTTCAAATTTTAATTATTGGTTTTTAAAAGTCGAATGACACTTTTGCCTATGCTGCTTACCTCTTATTACAAGAACTGCTATGCTTGTCTCAAATTAGCTTACATGTTAAAAACAAAAACACTTAAAGCCTAGCATATCAAACAAGTCTCTCTCTCTCTCTTTCTATCTTGTCTCTCTCTTTCATCCTCTGAAACTCAAGGAAAAATCTCAAATAAAAAGAAGAGAAAAACCATCTATTTGGCCTCTAATTCTTCTTTCTTAATTTTTGAAAATGAGATTAGTATTTTAAATGCCTAACTCTGAAAATTTTATGTTTTTTTCTAATGATGCACTGGTTCTTGTACACGGAAGTAGACGTAGTTGTATCAATTAATATAAATGATGAGTTGAGTATCGTTCCCTTGATGATTGATTTTAATTAATATGTTATCAATTTTTACTATGTATATTTAATTTTATATTTTTATATTTTTTAGTTTTTTTACCAAATTAAAATGGGCAAGGTTTGAATTTAATAACTAAATTATTTTGAAATAAAATAAATAAAATGAAAATGCAAAATGAATGATAATTAAAATGTGAAAAAAGATATGCAAAAATTGATTAAAAAGAAAATTACAATAACAAAATTAAATTAACAAAATTTAGATTCAAAATTCAAATCAAAATAACAATTCTTAATAGCTAAAATTATAACAAAATTCAAGAACTTGTAAACAAAAATGATAAATTTGAATAAAGGTTCATTCTCCACTGTTAGACAATAATTTTGTAGTAATCTTAGAATTATTTCTAATTTTTATGTTAAATTTATCAACAGTAAATTGCAACAAGCATTGCTATTCTAATCTTTTTGTACTTTGCAGTTTAGGAAGGCAAGCTTTTTACTAAATTCCTTTCTATTAAATAATTTAGAACAAGGTTTCTAGATTTAATCTAACGTAAACATTAAGTTGAGATATATAGGTTGATCTAAGCAATAAACTTACAAGCTCAGTTTATTTAACTTAGATTATATTTTACATTACCGTCAAGCAAAAACCTCCCGCAATCATAGATCATAAATTGCTGCTATTAGTTAAAAATACAAGACAATTATAGATCTAGATTTTTAACGTAGCATTAGGCAATTTCTTAGTCTCATTTAGTTGTGTAACCAAATTTAACAAGAAAATACCCATAAGCATTAATTAGAGTGAAACATAAACAATCTTAAATTGAAAACTCGAAGAATAATTCATACAAACAGCTACATAATCAAGTCCAAGGCTTTGAAATCACTTTTAACCAAAAATAAGTTTAGCTAGACATAATTGAAAATAATAACAAAACCTTAAAAACTAGCAATATTTGCAGCTGTTTTTCTCTATTCCAAACAAAAATAATAACAAGACTTTGCTATAGAAATCTCCTTGGATTCCTCCTCCTTCCTTTATTTCTCTCTATTTTTGTGTCTATTTTGAGTGTTTATTGACTTTCTGAATGAAAAACTGATAGAAGAATTGATAATTTGATTTGAAGAACTGCTACCTTTTTATAGGTGAACTTGTAGATTCTTCACAAAATTTTCCATCTTAAAGAAGACGAGTGCATTGCAGTTTCTGAGGGAGTGGGTGAATTATTTGACAGAAACTTGCTACGAGGAATGGTTGCAAGATTTGGCTTTGGATTCTATAAATGAAGAACTTCGATGCTATTATGTGTGTATATATATATATATTCTCTTTTCTTCCTTTGGTGTTGTCTATTGAGAACTAGTTTTAATACATATATACATTTATTTTTTTCTTTTTCTTTCTCTAGTTGCATCTAGTTGGCATGCAAAGTTTTGGTTGAGTTTTGGTGCTTCGTGGCCCACAAAAAGATAAAAAGGGCGCAATCCAAGCCATTAATTGCGCGAAACTTGCACCAAATGGATGGCTAGATTGATAGAGGAAATTGTACTAGTTGGAGTAGATCATCTTCGTTGGATTTTGTCAAGGTAGGTATGACAAACAGATGAGACACGATGCACGTGAGCAGGGCTGCAGCAGATCAAAGGCTGCATTAAGCAACCCACGTGGATGGGCCCTCCCTTGTCGTAGCTCAATTTCGTAGCTAGGCTTTGGCATGGCTCGGCTCAGGTTCCAAGCACACAGGGGTATCGGCTCAGGTGTGGCTTCGACTCCTACTTGGCTAAAGTTCTTCAAACTAAAAAGTAGTTACCTAAAACTTTCCAAAATTAATTATTTCACTCTTGTTTTTACTTTTTTCTCAATTTTTCTTCTAAAAATAAGTAAATATTTCTAAATGCACATAAAACCAAATTTAAGCTAAGAACACACTTTAAAAATAAGGATAAAAAATAAAAACCAAAATAAAACTTAGTGAAAATAATTAATAGTTAAAAATACTTCTAAAAATTATAAAAAATGTAATAAAAACATTAAATTGAACATATTTTACAAAAAGTCACACTAAAATGCTAGAAACACAAAAAATGCTTGATTAAAGGTTTTAATAACATATAATACGTTAAATAAACTATTTCAAACTCATGAACACGTGCATTTTGATGTGTGATCATTTAACATCAGAATTTCTGTTTTGATCTTGAGCCCTATTTTTTGATGATTAATCTAGGTTTTATGGTAGTATAGACATGCATGTTTGCTTTGAGAATGTTTTTGGTTTAGTTTTGAAAATTTTTTATTTTTAATGTTTAGATTGTGTCTTTTTTAGCATGAAAATGTGGAAAAGTGTTTATCTATGTTTTATGGTGATAAATATTGTGCTTTGAAGTGTTTTGTACACTAGAGATGGAATTGATGTAAAAGATTTTGGTTAGAAACGAATCTAGTCACATTAGAAAAATCTGGCGTCTACTAGCTCTGGAGGAGGGCAGCCAACCACACCTTTGGAGGGCGGTCGACCGCAGTGTCTGCCAATGGTGGCTGCCATCATCCTCTGAGCCCTTTGTGTTTTTTGATTCATGTCGGTTTGGTTTTTCGTTGAGTTGTGACTTATTTCTTGATGTTTTGTGACCTAAAATGTTTCCAAAGATTATGTTTTTGTGTTCAAAAGCATTGAGAATTTAAAATTTGCATTTATGATTATTTTGCATAAATTGGCACATTGAAAATGAAATTAACATAATGATATTTGATTGAGCGATATCTCTAACTTTAAATACATTTTTAAGTTTTTTTGAAAAGGAGCTTACGTTAAATTCTTAATCGGAGCTAATGGTATTTAAATTTCAAATATTGAGGTATGATATTTTATATCCTTTCATTGGTAGCCCACTTTATAAATGATTTTGGCCAATCATTCAATTCTTAAATGATTTTTTTAGAATGATTTTTGTTTTTATTTTGAAGTTATTTTATGCATCTAAGGAATTATATTTTAATATTCTTTTCAATTCCCAAAATCCGTGCAATGGTGTTTTATCAAGTTTTATACAAGTAAATATTTATTGATTTTGTTAAGATCTTGAGATTTTGTTTTAGTAAGAATAATTTGCGAATAATTCTTTTATCTATAATCGTAAGTTTTGAACAAGTGATTTTAACCGATTGTCTTACCGAGCCTTTCTTTCACATTTTATTGTTTTAAAAATTTCCCTCCTAAGTTTTGCAGAACTAATCAGGTTTGGACTAAATTTGATGATCATGAAGTATGGGCAAAAATGGTATTTCTCTTTAAGACTATTGTATACCACATGTAATGCACGACTTGTCCCGATGTCAATTTTGTCAATGTCAGTTTCATAGTATCATATTTTTAAATGATGATGCCAGTTTTGTTATATTATTTGTAACTTAATTATATAACTTTCTTCATGGCCTGAGCTCCATGTGACGGTAATTACTATTTCTGATGTGATTTCGGCTGAGCGTTTGTTTTCATTTAATTGTTTTATTTATTTTCATTTATTTATTTTGATTTAATTGTGTTTTTTTTAATTAGGTCGCAGCCCCCACTCTATGGGCCATGATACGCCTTGTCTTTGGCCGTCACCCTTAGGATGCCATCAACATCAATTTCAAAGGTTACCTCAATCTGACGAACTCCCCTGTGTATTAGAGACATCAAAAACGTTTGTTAGAAACGAATTTTGAAATCATATTTAACGTTAGCTAGTTGGGGCTTAAAGTTTTGATTATGTAACTATACTTCAGTAGTATTGGATAATCATGCTAATGTCAAGTGGTGGAGTCAAAAAAATATATTTTTAGCAAGAGAACTATAAAAATAAGTTTGAGATAATTTTTCATCCAACAAAGATATAATTATATATTTTTATGATTAAGTAGGACTATAATTATAATTTTTCTTGTAAAGGATAGGTCCAACCAAAATTTTATGTAAAAATTGAAAGTTTCAAATATCAGTGGGGCACATACCCCTTTAATGTGATGTTATATCTTTTGATTATGCTATATATTGAATGCAAGTACCGTATATCACAAGTGAAGCAGTGTCATCTTACCTTCGGCTTCATCTCCGCCTTCACCACTAAGGGTTCTGCCCTGAACTGCGGGGCCATAGGCCACAGCCTTGTCCAGGTTGACACCTTTGTTGGGCTCTTTCCCATCAAAAATTTCCTTCAAAAGCTGTTGAACTTTGGGAATTCTAGTCCTCCCACCAACAAGGACAATCTCATGTACGTCACTCTTCTTCAGCCCTCCATCTTTCATAGCCTTTTTCACCGGCCCCATTGTCTTCTTAAACAAGTCTATGTTCTTGTCAACGGTTCCGAGTAATCAACACCGTTGAAAAGCGACTCAATCTCCACTTTCACTTGGTGCTGGCTACTCAGTGCTCTCTTAGGTCTTTCGCATTACTTGCGAAGCTTCCCGAGTGCCCTTTTATCATTGTTAATGTCTTTATTGTACTTCTTCTTGATCAACTTGATGAAATAGTCCATCACTCCGTGGTCAAAGTCCTCTCCACCCAAACGGGTGTTCCCACTTGTAGCCAAAACCTCAAACACACCATTGTCAATGGTCAATACATTAACATCAAACGCACAACCACCTAGATCAAAGACCAAAATGTTCTTCTCTTCTTTCTTGTCTAGACCATAGGCAATAGCCGCATCCGTAGGCTCGTTTATAAATCGAGCCACGTTAAGCCCTGCAATGGTGCCTGTGTCCTTTGTCGCTTGCATTTGCGCGTCATTCAAAATAAGCTACAACCAAAAGAAAGAAAATTCATTAAGCCAAGAACAATTTATTGTCACAATTACAAAGACTAGGCCTAGAATAGGATAAATGTTATACCCAGAACAGTGACAACGGCATCCTAAATTTTCTTGCCTAAATATTGCTCGGCTGTTTCCTTCATTTTTCCTAAGACCATGAGCTTACCTCCTCAGGGCTAAACACTTTGGTATCTCTTTTCACTTTTACTGTATATAGGGCGTCCCGTCCTTGTTCACTACCTTGCAAGGCAAAAACTTGATGTCCTTTTCAACTTCTGAGTCATCAAACCTAGCCAAAACCAAATCCAGACCACCCATTTAAGTGCTACATTAACCAAAAATACAAACTCACCAAAATTAAACAACAGTGCAAATCTATTATCAAATAACAAGAATATAGTTCTGAACTGTTGAATCATATTATACTAATTTTAAATCTAATAAGTGAATATATGATAATTACAAAACAATTCAGAACTGTATGTTGCTAAAGCCACAACAAAATTTTAATTTGTGCCTCTAATGTATTAAAAACATTATATATAATTGCACTGCTTGATAATTAATACGTTAAAAACAATTTCTTTAATTTTTAATTTTTTTTCCATAATGTCTCCAATCAATTTTAATATATATATATATGATTCCACCCGGTGATCCAACCACCCATGTAAGATAATTACTTTATCAAAATTACCAATGTAGTAAATCAAGCGTTAAAGAAGAAGAATTCTACCACAGAATGTTGATGAAAAGAAAGGAAAAGAACAGGAGATGTTACTTTCTGGCAATGAGTCTCTTGACATCGAAAATAGTACAGTTTGGATTGAATGGGGCTTGGTTCTTAGCAGCCTCTTCGACGAGGCGCTCAGTGTCAATAAGGGCAACCCAAGAAGGGGTATCCTATTGCCCTGATCATTGGCTATAATGTTAACATGAACGTTGTTGTACACGTGAACTCATGAATACATTGTTCCAAGATCGATTCTGTTGTAGTGTATCTTGAAGTCTCAAAGCCCAAAGGGCGAGATAAAGAATATGCCCAACTCGACCCACTAAAATATAATCGAAGTTGAGATAAACCCAGAGCTCACGACTCTTGAAGGGAGTCAAGGTAAAACTAGCTTCGTATTCTCCACCCATTAATATGCCTCCACTTCTAAAAACTAATAAGAGTGGGTGAGGTCGACAGTCGAGACAATACGCCTGAGAACATGGCCTTAACACGGGACTCGATGCACTTTTCTGAGCGTGTAGAGACACCATGTTTGAAAAACATAGGTTGGCACAGAACACAGAGATTTCTATATCTATTATCAATATTTAAATTATTTTTCCATAATTCATTAAGGCTATAAGAGGGAGAGATGGAGACGAGGAGGGGGACTAGACTTTGGATCAGTGTAATTGGAGAAAACACAACTCTTCTTTCTCACACTCTTCCTCTTCCATTTCTAGAAAATCCATGTATTGTGTTCATTACTATCTGATAAGAGCAAAACTATAGTAGACGTAGCTCATTTAAGAGTGAACTACTATTAAATCCTTATGTCTTTTTACTTTTACCTTTTCTTACATTTTCATCGCATTGAACAATAAGCACCGTGAGTGATTGTAAGAATCATCATGAAGATTATTGTTGATTAATTTCTAGCATCAACAATTAGCACTAGAAGGAAGGCCTTAATCTTTGAAGAACGAACCACCCACATCACCGGATAATCAACAATTATCATGGTGACTACTCACACCAACCGCACCGAATCCAACACCAACAACTCCATCACTTAGGGAGGTTCCAAATCAGTTGGAGATGGTAGAGGAGCAAGAAGAGGCAGTCAGCCTTTGTGGACCACCTTGCTAGAGCAAAAGATGGACAGAATGAACGGGTTGCTTGAGCAAATCTTGGCGGCCTTGTTGGTCTTCAAGGCGATAGCCCTCTAGGTGATGATGTGAAAGACCTAAGGGACCCATATGGTAGCCAAAAAGGGGATCAAGGTAACCCTGAGGGAACCGGTGGGATTGAGGGTGGCCATCAAGGGAAGAACAATTCAAGAGGTAGCTAAGAATAAATCAAAAGAGCAGAACAAGAAGCCAGTCCATTGAATTAGTAAAGGCAAGACATAGGTCTACCTCCACTGCCTCTTAGACGCGACGCCAATCTAGAAGCTGTTAGACATGTATGCTCTAAGGAGTAAAAATGTAATACGTTTTTGGAGACATTTTTATCAATAAAGAATTTATTCATACCAAATATTGTCCTCTTTACGTTCATATTCGTTGAATGTATGATAAGCAAACAGTAGTCTGAGACTGTCAATCTAAACCTTAAGAGTTGGGCATATGATGGGATGATTATGCGGTAGACACGACTCTTAAGGTGATGGTCTAAAATATATGATCCGCAATCGAGGGAATAAAGTTGGGCGCTTTATTCATGTAAAGATTGTTATGTTGTCTATATCCCTTTTGGGAGATGGTTTGTCTTAGCCATCGGAGTTGGACTCCGTGAATAGAAACATTGGCGCGTTGTCATAGGTGACGATGTGTTGGATCGGGACATAAAGTGAATTGATTTGGATTAATAATTCTGTCTTGTCAAATTGATTCACTTTAGACAATCATTTGTATTGTATCTTAATCCTGAGATGAATAATGGGCCCGTTGTCTCGACTTGTGTCTTTTGATGTACCAATGGGTGACTCCCACATCTCTATAGTGGCAAGCATGCCGGTACGTTGGAGGCATGACTCTTGGTAACGTAGACTTGTTATTCATAGATATGGAATCCATAGCTCCTCTTTAGGAGTAATGATATCCTCTTATATGCGTTGTCCTGTAATTGGAAAACTGGAGCGCTCAACCATTTGGATACATAGGTGTAACCGAATGGTATACTATCTATGGATGGTAAGTTTTCTAATGGTGAGACAATGGAACGTAAGATAAAAATAATCGGGAAGGTAAGACAGAACTTGTCCTTAAGCCGATTATGGATGATCATATGGGGATGCGATACACTATGATATGTCATGGAGACTTAGCTACACGAGCTTCGTAATTCTATAAAGTTCGAGAGTGCAGCTCCAAGCTTTTAGTGGAGTAGCGTTGGAGTTGATAATTGTGAAATGTATATCTGGGATATTGGGTTTCATAGTTATCATGAGCTTGAACTTTATAGGTCCATTTTGGTCCCCTTTGCTAGCTCACAAAATCCTGTAACGACACGGCGTGCTTTTCCAATAATTGGTGACTTATGTCGGATTTATCAGATTGGTTTAAAATTTATAAGAATCAAATAATTCATGTCTGTTTATCGGTTGAATTAATTATGTAAGAAATTAGTTCAAGATGAACTTGTTGAATTATGGCGTTCGGATAATTCTTGTCTGTTTATCGGTTGTTTTAATTTTGGACAATTAGAACAAGATAAACTTGTAGAATTATTGTGAATTGATTTATTTTCTTAGAGATTATCTTGATAAAGTTTGTTTTGATCAGATATCTTTTTTATTGGGCTATTTGAATCAAAACTGAGACTTTATCCTTTAGAATCTCGGGTGGAAAATAAAAGATTCGCGGAGATTTTTTCTCGGCAGTTCGGCATGCCGGATGACGTGTTCGGCCTGCCGAACTGGCCAGTTCGGCCTGCCTATCTCACAGTTCGGCATGCCGACCGCGACAGCTAAGATTACGCGTTTTTCACGCGTATCTTATCAGATATTGATCCGAACTTGATTATATTTCGATTTTTGAGACCTAATCTGATATGGACTGACCCCAAGGACCAATAGGTATAAAAAGGGAGTGAGTCTAATGATTTACTCAGATCAATTTGAGAGATTAAGCGTGATACTCTTCTAGTGAGCATCTAAAAACTCCCTGAGAGCTTTTGTTCATAAATCACGAACACTAGCTTTGGGTTCTCTCTATTGGTTGGAAGGAGAGTCACCGGTGGAAGAGCTGTACGTGTGAGCCCACACTCACTCCGGTTGTGGATAGAGAATAGCAAAGAAGACCAGTTGGTTGAGGCTCTTCTGGAACGTTACTTCTCTACACAGGTCGCGGAGGTTCTTCGGCATACTGAGGTTAGTAAGATCTGTTTAATTTATACATATAACATGTCAAACTTGTGTTTTGGAAAATACTCTGATGAAAAATTTTCAAAATTCCGCTGCGCACTTTGTTTCCAACAATTGGTATCAGAGCCGAGGTTTTTACATAAATTTGCAAGTTTGTGATCATGTTATATGCATAAATTTTGTGATCTTAATCTCTCCAATGCTTGAATTGAATTTTATAGAGAGATGGCACTCTAGGTTTCTATATAATATATATGTTGTCATGGATTATATGGTGGATGTTTATTAATTAATTATGGTTGATTAAATTGTTGTTTAATTATTTATTAATTAATTAATACCGGTTATGGTTCCTTAGAGGTTAGAATGTGTATCTAAGTTTTTCATGTAATTAGATGGCGGACTATCATCTCCGTCTAGGAATTATTATTTAATTTGTAAGAATTTGTAATTAAATAATTATTCGGAGAAGACGGAACGAGAAGTCGGATCTTGAAGATAGATGATGGCGCCTCCAGGTATTTCCTGAGTCTCTAATTTTGTGTTTTTGAATTGTTGAAAATAAAATTGATGAATTGCATTAAAATTGTATTTTCTGGATTGAGTGTTTTCTGCTCGGTCGGCATGCCGGACCTCACAGTTCGGCAGGCCGAAGGTCACAGATCGGCAGGCCAGACGTACGGTCCGGCAGGCCGACAGTGGGGCAGAAATTTTGGTGCTCTGCCGGCAGGCCGAACCTTCATGTTCGGCAGGCCGAACCACCATGATCGGCAGACCGATCACCTAGATCGGCCTACCGACAGAGAGCATCCAGGTGTCCAGAAAAGGTGCAATTTTTGGTGCAGTTTTAATTTTATTTTTGGGACGATTCTGAGAAACATTAAATTTGGATATGACCGGAAATATGAAGTGTTCGATTCATACGGGATTGAGGACTTGAAGATGGATATTACATGAAGAAGGATACAGCTTGAGGATTCAAGGATGAAGAATCGATAAATGTCTCGATTATTCTCTTGTAATCTTAGTTTTTCTATTCTCTAGGGTGGAACCATAATATTACGGTTATTATTATTATGCTTGTAGCTTTGCTTGATTGCTTTGCTTGTCTGCATTATAATATGATTTACCATGTATATTGATAACATGTCATATAGAATAGGGAGTGCCGCTCATATTAAAATTGTTCATGCATAATTTTAAAATAAAACCTTGACTTCAAAAGATTGAGTGGGAGAAGGTTTTCGAAGAGAGAACCTAAGGCCTCCATCGTTGGTCCATAGGAAGAACATGATGGTCCCAACCCCTAGGAAGGGATTTCTATTATGTACCAGATTGGATCTCTAAAAGGATAAGGTATTTTAGTATGATTTATGGTTGCACACCCCTAGGTGGTGATTATAAATCATGGATAAAATATTGAAACGGTGGTTATACACTCACGTTAATTTTATTATTAACCTCCCCTAGGAGCTCTGTTAATAAAATTAATGGCCAAAGAAACGATTATTAGTATATGCTGGATCATACGGGTCCTGGATGGCATATATTAATCAGGAGGGGATCCGTGTTCCTGATTGAATTTGGCATGACTCCCCTAGGAGCTTGTTGAATTCTGAGTTGGGAATTATCGTTGTAAGGTTGTGATATTTTCAAGGTTTTGACACATAAACACATTTGTATGATTTTACATGATTGTGTTATCTTACTAAATTATTAAATATGTTTGCTTATGTTTGATATATGATTCTTTATTGTAGATTGAAAATGTCTAAAAACGCTTTATCATCGATACTTGACAAAAACCAATTAACCGGTGAGAACTATAATGATTGGAAACGGAACCTGGACATCGTCCTATCCTTTGAGAAACTGAAATATGTACTGACAACTCCTTGTCCTCCCGAGCCTACGGGAGACTCAAGTAATGAGCAATTCCAAGCGTACGAACGCTGGAAAGATGCTAATGATCAGGCCCGCTGCTATGTTATGGCTAGCATGAATAACGTGCTGCAGGCTCAACATCAGGATTATGAGACTGCGAAGCAGATCTTGGATAATCTTGAGGACAAGTTTGGAGGCCAGGCCATAACAAAGCGGCAAGGGGCGCTTCGGAAACTCTTAAACTGTAGACAGAGACCGGGGACATCTGTAAAGGAGCACATGATGTTGGTCATGGGTTACCTCGCTGAGGCTCAAACCAATGGAGCCGACATCGATGCTGAAACTCAGATGACTATGGTCTTTGAGACTCTGTCTAAGGAATTTATTCCGTTTAGAGCTACTTTTAATCTAAGCAATAGACGGGATATGACCTTGACAGAACTGATGAAACAGTTACAAGAGTTTGAACTGCTGATCAGGGAGTCTCCTGCTGGTGGAGAGGCCAATATGGTAGCTGCTTCTGGTTCCAATCCTAACTCTGGGAATGGAAAGAAACAACGGGCCAAGAGTGGGAAGTCTTCTATTCCTATTGCTACCAAGAGCAAGAAGAAGAAGAAGAAGAACCCAAAGAAGCTTAAGTGCTTCTTTTGTGGTAAGGTCGGGCATATAAAGAAGCATTGCAAGGACTTCCTTTCCAAGGGAGGTAGGTGTGATCTTCTATATTTAGAAACTTGTTTGGTTGAGGAATCCAGTGACATTTGGGTCATAGATTCTGGTGCAACTAATCATGTTTGTGTTTCTCTGCAGGGATTCAAAGAAACGAGAAGTCTACTTCGTGAAGACTTAACGCTTCGGATGGGCGATGGATCCTTGGTCTCAGCGGAAGCAGTGGGAGATGTCCATCTTTATTTTGATAATTATAGGAGTTTAATTTTGCGAGATTGTTTTTATGTTCCTAAATTTAAAAGGAATTTAATTTCTGTATCTTCTTTATTTAAAGACTCCTACGTGGTATCTTTTAATGAAAAAGTGGTGATTCGTAAAAACAAATCTTTTATCTGTTCTGGATGGATGCAAAATAATCTATATTTTATCAAACCTAAGATGGACTTGTTGCTTAATGCTGAGATAAATGATAATAACTCAAAAAGACTTAAAACTTCTCACTCTAATAAGACTTATCTTTGGCATTTGCGCCTTGGCCATATTAACCTAAATAGGATTCAAAGGTTGGTAAGGGATGGACCTTTAAGTCACTTAAAGGTGGAATCTATACCTCAATGTGAATCTTGTTTGGAGGGTAAAATGACCAAAAGACCATACGGGTCTAAGGGCAATAGGGCCGAAGGGGTTCTAGAACTTGTGCATAGTGATGTTTGCGGACCGATGAACATCCGGGCACGAGGAGGGTATGAGTACTTCGTCACTTTTATTGACGATTACTCAAGATATGGGTATGTGTACCTAATGCACCACAAAAGCGAAACTTATGATAAGTTCAGGGAGTTTCGGGCTGAAGTGGAAAAGCAATTGGGTAGACCCATAAAGGCACTTCGATCAGATCGAGGTGGAGAATACCTTTCTGATGAGTTCTTGGGACACTTGTTAGAGAATGGGATTTTATCCCATTTGACTGCGCCGGGCACTCCGCAGCAGAATGGCGTAGCAGAGAGAAGGAATAGGACTTTGTTGGACATGATTCGGTCCATGATGAGTTATTCATCATTGCCTTTATCCTTTTGGGGATATGCACTACAAACCGCATGTTATCTTTTGAACAATGTGCCTTCAAAATCGGTCCCTAAAACTCCTCACGAGTTGTGGACAAGACGGAAGACATCCTTAAACCATATTCGCATATGGGGATGTCCAGCTCATGTCCTGTTTAAGGATCCGAATAAGTTGGAAGCACGTTCAGAAGTTTGCGTGTTTGTAGGATATCCAAAAGGGACTAAAGGGGGTTATTTTTATAACCCAAAGGAAAATAAAGTCGTGGTTTCAACTAATGCAACTTTCCTTGAGGAGAGTTACATGAACGACTTTAAACCTCAAAGCAAAGTGGTGCTTGAGGAGTTGAGGGGTAATCCGTTTACTCCAGAGGTTCCGAACGAAACCATTCCGATCGGTGTAGAAAAACCAAACAAACCTGAACAACAACCTCAGGGGCTTCGGCGTAGTGGGAGGATCGGGCGTCAACCTGAGAGGTATATGTTCAATGGGGAGGTCTTTTTGGCTGAACCGGATGAACATGACAGGGATCCTTATACTTACGCAGAAGCTATGGAGGATGTTGATTCAAGACTCTGGACAGAGGCCATGAACATTGAGATGAAGTCTATGGAGACTAATCGTGTCTGGGAGCTTGTGGATCTTCCCGAAGGGGTAAAACCCATAGGGTGTAAGTGGATCTACAAGAGGAAAAGAGGAGTGGATGGAAAGGTCGAAACCTTTAAGGCTAGACTGGTAGCTAAGGGTTATACGCAAAAGGAAGGAATCGATTATGAGGAAACCTTTTCGCCTGTAGCCATGCTTAAGTCCATCCGGATTCTCTTGTCCATAGCTGCCGCTCTCGACTACGAGATTTGGCAGATGGATGTCAAGACGGCTTTTCTGAATGGCTATCTTGATGAGTCCATTTATATGGAACAACCAGACGGGTTCAAGGTCGCGGGTCAAGAGGGTAAGGTTTGTAAGTTGCTAAAGTCTATTTATGGACTTAAGCAGGCTTCTCGTTCTTGGAACATAAGATTTGATCAAGTGATCAAGACTTATGGGTTCTCACAAAATGTGGATGAACCATGTGTTTACAAACACATTAAGAATGGGAAGGTGGTTTTTCTACTACTCTATGTAGATGACATTCTGCTAATTGGCAATGACGTTGGGGCGTTGTCATCGGTCAAATTATGGTTGACCAAGCAGTTTGACATGAAGGACTTGGGTGAGGCTAATTTTGTTCTCGGTATCCAGATCTTGCGGGATAGGAAGAACAAAATGATAGCTTTGTCACAGGCCGGCTACATAGATAAAATTCTCAGGAGGTTTGCAATGCAGGATTCCAAGAAAGGTGGGCAACCATCTAGGTCTGGAATTACTCTTTCTAAGAAAGACTCTCCAAAGTCTTATGAAGAAAGAGAATACATGAAGAAGGTACCTTATGCTTCGGCAGTGGGTAGTCTCATGTATGCCATGCTTTGCACTCGACCAGATATTAGCTATGCGGTCGGGATTGTGAGTCGATTTCAGGCGGATCCAGGACCAAACCATTGGGTTGCGGTAAAGCATATTTTCAAGTACCTGAGAAGGACTCGTGAGTATATGCTTGTGTATTCGGGTGAGGATTTAACTCCTCTAGGATACACTGATTCGGATTTTCAATCCTGCCTGGATTCTAGGAAATCGACTTCAGGGTTTGTGTTTACTCTAGGTGGCGGTGCCATCAGTTGGAGAAGTGCGAAGCAAGATTGCACTTCGGATTCAACGATGGAGGCCGAGTATGTGGCGGCTAGTGATGCTTCGAAAGAAGCAGTGTGGCTCCGCAAGTTCCTTGGGGATCTTGAGGTAGTTCCTGGTGTGGATAAAGCGGTATCACTGTACTGTGATAACAGTGCGGCGGTAGCTAATGCTAAGGAACCAAGATTTCACAAGAAGAGTAAGCATATTGATCGGAAGTATCATGTGATAAAGGACTTCGTTGAGAGCGGGCATGTCACGGTGTGCAAGATCGCGTCAGAGGACAATTTAGCTGATCCATTTACGAAGACACTTTCTGGGAGAGTCTTCGAAAGGCATGTGGAAGCTATGGGGATGCGAAATTTGCAGTATTTACTCACTTAGTGCAAGTGGGAGATTGTTAGACATGTATGCTCTAAGGAGTAAAAATGTAATACGTTTTTGGAGACATTTTTATCAATAAAGAATTTATTCATACCAAATATTGTCCTCTTTACGTTCATATTCGTTGAATGTATGATAAGCAAACAGTAGTCTGAGACTGTCAATCTAAACCTTAAGAGTTGGGCATATGATGGGATGATTATGCGGTAGACACGACTCTTAAGGTGATGGTCTAAAATATATGATCCGCAATCGAGGGAATAAAGTTGGGCGCTTTATTCATGTAAAGATTGTTATGTTGTCTATATCCCTTTTGGGAGATGGTTTGTCTTAGCCATCGGAGTTGGACTCCGTGAATAGAAACATTGGCGCGTTGTCATAGGTGACGATGTGTTGGATCGGGACATAAAGTGAATTGATTTGGATTAATAATTCTGTCTTGTCAAATTGATTCACTTTAGACAATCATTTGTATTGTATCTTAATCCTGAGATGAATAATGGGCCCGTTGTCTCGACTTGTGTCTTTTGATGTACCAATGGGTGACTCCCACATCTCTATAGTGGCAAGCATGCCGGTACGTTGGAGGCATGACTCTTGGTAACGTAGACTTGTTATTCATAGATATGGAATCCATAGCTCCTCTTTAGGAGTAATGATATCCTCTTATATGCGTTGTCCTGTAATTGGAAAACTGGAGCGCTCAACCATTTGGATACATAGGTGTAACCGAATGGTATACTATCTATGGATGGTAAGTTTTCTAATGGTGAGACAATGGAACGTAAGATAAAAATAATCGGGAAGGTAAGACAGAACTTGTCCTTAAGCCGATTATGGATGATCATATGGGGATGCGATACACTATGATATGTCATGGAGACTTAGCTACACGAGCTTCGTAATTCTATAAAGTTCGAGAGTGCAGCTCCAAGCTTTTAGTGGAGTAGCGTTGGAGTTGATAATTGTGAAATGTATATCTGGGATATTGGGTTTCATAGTTATCATGAGCTTGAACTTTATAGGTCCATTTTGGTCCCCTTTGCTAGCTCACAAAATCCTGTAACGACACGGCGTGCTTTTCCAATAATTGGTGACTTATGTCGGATTTATCAGATTGGTTTAAAATTTATAAGAATCAAATAATTCATGTCTGTTTATCGGTTGAATTAATTATGTAAGAAATTAGTTCAAGATGAACTTGTTGAATTATGGCGTTCGGATAATTCTTGTCTGTTTATCGGTTGTTTTAATTTTGGACAATTAGAACAAGATAAACTTGTAGAATTATTGTGAATTGATTTATTTTCTTAGAGATTATCTTGATAAAGTTTGTTTTGATCAGATATCTTTTTTATTGGGCTATTTGAATCAAAACTGAGACTTTATCCTTTAGAATCTCGGGTGGAAAATAAAAGATTCGCGGAGATTTTTTCTCGGCAGTTCGGCATGCCGGATGACGTGTTCGGCCTGCCGAACTGGCCAGTTCGGCCTGCCTATCTCACAGTTCGGCATGCCGACCGCGACAGCTAAGATTACGCGTTTTTCACGCGTATCTTATCAGATATTGATCCGAACTTGATTATATTTCGATTTTTGAGACCTAATCTGATATGGACTGACCCCAAGGACCAATAGGTATAAAAAGGGAGTGAGTCTAATGATTTACTCAGATCAATTTGAGAGATTAAGCGTGATACTCTTCTAGTGAGCATCTAAAAACTCCCTGAGAGCTTTTGTTCATAAATCACGAACACTAGCTTTGGGTTCTCTCTATTGGTTGGAAGGAGAGTCACCGGTGGAAGAGCTGTACGTGTGAGCCCACACTCACTCCGGTTGTGGATAGAGAATAGCAAAGAAGACCAGTTGGTTGAGGCTCTTCTGGAACGTTACTTCTCTACACAGGTCGCGGAGGTTCTTCGGCATACTGAGGTTAGTAAGATCTGTTTAATTTATACATATAACATGTCAAACTTGTGTTTTGGAAAATACTCTGATGAAAAATTTTCAAAATTCCGCTGCGCACTTTGTTTCCAACAGAAGCATCCTCAGAATAGACCATAGGTGACTTAAGAGACTAGCTCAAAAGAAGAGATTTAAGGGATCATCTACGTGAAAGAAGAGTTGCGTCAATAGAAAATGATCCCAACATGGTCCACCAACCAGCTATAGACTAACCAACAAATAGCCAATTAGCCAACCTAAGCTTAATAGCTCAGCAGGTGAACCAACAAATCTAGGCAATGTTGAGAATCCCAGTGAACGAGATTAAGCGATTGGCAAGCCACATTGGGAATCTAGAGGAAAAATTCGATGTACACCATAGGGAGGAGATAACCTATACTCTCACGTGTGCATCTTCCATCATGGAGCTACCTCTTCCAAAGAGGTTTAAACCTCCCCAGATGACACCTTACGAAGGACTCAAAGATCCAAATGACGATATTCAGACCCATGAGTCATACATGGAGCTCTACGAAGTTCCATAGGAAATTATGTACAGGGCCTTCAACCAGACCCTCTCAGGGCCAATAAGGAAGTGGTTCAGGATGTTGAAGGCAAGAAGCATAACTTGCTTTAAAGACTTGAAGGTGGCCTTCCTCAATCAATTTGTAGGGGTGAGATCCCAACCACCAACTAAAGAGAAAGTGGGCTTCCTTGCTCAAGGGCCAAATGAATCCTTGAAGGATTGGCTCAGAGATTCACTAGAGAAGTGGCTACAATTAAAGGAGTCTCAAAAGATGTCGCCCTCATAGGGGCCCTAAGCCGCATGCAGACTGACATTCCCTTTAGGAATGATCTCCACTACAAAAGGCCTAAAATGTACCAAGAATTCTTGGAAAGGGCCCAAAGCTACATCAACTAGGAAGAGGTTAAGGGCTTGGCCTTTAGAAAGACAATGTGAGGCAGCAGTAGTAGTAATGCTCAACCTCCAAGAGATGGAGGTAAGAGGAGAGCTAACCCTCAAAGGCATGATGGCTCAAAGTTAGCTATATATGACCCCTAGCTAATTCCCTTAGATCATGTTGTTACCACAAATAATAACATGCGATAGAGGCGGGAAAGTAGTATAGGTCGACCTCAACAAAATACAATATATACCACAACCTCACTACTCTAATTGATGACATCTACCACCAAATCAATGATTAGCCCTATCTTTAATGTCCACCACTGATGAGATCGAACCCAGACAAGCAAAACTAGGCCAAGTATTGTAGGTTTCATGGGAATATGGGACACTACACCAGCGAGTGTTCTAGCCTAAAGGACGAGATATAGAGGCTCATAAAGGAAGGTTGGCTACAAGAGTACAGGGCAAATAGGAGCAGGAGGAGCGAAACAGGAAGTGGTTGACCAAACAACTAGAGGAATGAAGCACCTTGACACAAAGGAGTCCAGTGACCAAACAAAAACAACACACTTGTTGAAGTGATCCGTAAAATCTATAGGGGACCATACCTAGAGGTGATTCATGAAGGTCCTAGAAGAACTACCCCTAGGAGGTGAGAGAGAACACAAAGAATAGGTGCTAAAATGTGTCGATAAGCAGAATTGCCAAGATGCTGAGGTATGAGGGAACAAAAATCACTTTCTTGGTACGAAGCCCATTTTCCTCATAATGACATACTGGTGGTTGAGGCTATGACTAGAAACTACACCATGTGCCATATCTTGGTGCATAATGGCCGTTTTGTCGACATCATCTACTCAGACTGCTTGAGTAAGATAGGAATCTCCCTGGACCAAATGATGCTAAATTTTCGGCCACTATATAGGTTCACTAGGGATAGCGTAATGCCCGAAGGAATAATTACACTTCCAGTTGCAATGAGAGAGAAGCCAAGGACAACCATAATCATATCCAACTTCCAAATGATAAAGGGCATAGGCCAATACAACACATGATAGGGAGGCTAACATTAGGAGCCTTGAAGGCCATAACCTTTATTTATCACCAGAAAGTGAAGTTTCCTACTGCCTAGGGAGTAGGCAAGATAAAGGGGAACTAATACGAGTCTAAGCAAACCTACTCCTACACCATCCACACTTATGCCAACCCTAGAAGGATGGAAATGAGAGTGGTGAATAGAGGACCCCTAGCAGAAGAGTTAGACCCAAGGCTAGGAGAAGAGGTAACTAGCAAAGAACTTATCGAGGACTTGATAGAAGTAGCCCCTCCAAAGTTCTTAGAATTGGGTTAGGAAATAAGCAGATGAACTGAAGAGTTTCCTTAGCAAGAATCTTGACATTTTTGCATGGACCTATGAAGACATGGAAAGAATAGACCCTGTGGTCACCTGCCGCCACCTTAACATCGACCACAGCTATCCTCTAAATATATAAAAGAGGCGACCCCTTGTTGGAAACAAAGTGCGCAGCGGAATTTTAAAAATTTTTCATCAGAGTAATTTCCAAAACACAAGTTTGAGATGTTATATGTATAAATTAGATAGATCTTACTAACCTCAGTGTGCCGAAGAACCTCCGCAACCTATGTAGAGAAGTAACGTTCCAGAAGAGCCTCAACCAACTGGTCTTCTTTGCTATTCTCTATCCACAACCGGAGTGAGTGTGGGCTCACACGTACAGCTCTTCCACTGGTGACTCTCCTTCCAACCAATAGAGAGAACCCAAAGCTAGTGTTCATGATTTGTCAACAAAAGCTCTTAGGGAGTTTTCAGATGCTCACTAGAAGAGTATCACTCTTAATCTCTCAATTGATCTGAGTGAATCATGAGACTCACTCCCTTTATATAGCTATTGGTCCTGGGGTCAGTCCTTATCAGATTAGGTCTTAAAAACTCAAAACAGAATCAAGTTCGGATCAGTATCTGATAAGATCCATGTGAAAATGTGTAATCTTATCTCTCACTGATTGGCAGGCCAAACAGCCTGATCGACAGGCCGAATAGGCCCCATCGGCAGGCCAAACGTGTCATTCGATAGGCCGAACTCCCAAGAAAAAATCTCTGTGAATCTTTTATCTTCTACTCGAGATTCTAAAGGATAAAGTCTCAGTTTTGATTCAAATAGCCCAATAGAGAAGTTATTTGATCAAAACAAACTTTATCAAGATAATCTCTAAGAAAATAAATCAATTCACAATAATTCTACAAGTTTATCTTGATCTAATTTGTCCAAAATTAAAACAACCGATAAACATACAAGAATTATCTAATCGCAATAATTCAACAAGTTTATCTTGAACTAATTTCTTACAAAATTAATTCAACCGATAAACAAACATGAATTATTTGATTCTTACAAATTTTAAACCAATCTGATAAATCCGACATAAGTCACCAATTATTGGAAAGGCACGCCGTGTCGTTACAAGATTTTGTAAGCTAGCAAAGGGGACCAAAATGGACCTATAAAGTTCAAGCTCATGATAATTATGAAACCCAATATCCCAAATATACATTTCACAATTATCAACTCCAACGCTACTCCACTAAAAGCTTGAAGCTGCACTCTCGAACTTTCTAAAATTACAAACCATCTCCCATAAGGGATATAGAAAACATAAGAATCTTTACATGAATAAAGTGCCTAACTTTATTCCCTCGATTGCGGATCATATGTTTTAGAATGTCACCTTAAGAATCGTGTCTTCCGCATAATCAATCCATCTATGCCCAATTCTTAAGGTTTAGACTGACAGTCTCAGACTACTGTTTGCTTATCATACATTCAACAAATATGAACGTAAAGAGGACAAGATTTGGTATATATAAATGAATAAATTCTTTATTGATAAAAATGTCTCCAAAAACGTATTACATTTTTACTCCTTAGGGCATACATGTCTAACACCCCTAAACCCAGAGAGGTACGAGGCACTCAAAGAAGAGGTTGATAAGCTAGAAAGAATGGGTTTATTAAGGAATCACTTTATGTTGATTCGATCTCAAATCTTGTCCTTGTTAGAAAGCCCAATAGGAAGTGGAAAACATGCATTGACTTCAGTGATTTGAACAAGGCTTTTCCAAAGGACGGTTTCCCTCTATCCTAAATAGATTAGCTAGTCGATGCCACTATAGGGTGTGAACTGTTGAGCTTCATGAATGCTTACTTGGGCTATAACCAAAATCCCCATGCATATACAAGACAAAGAGCATACGACTTTCATTATTGACAGGGGGTTGTATTGTTACCTCGTCATGCCCTTTGGTTTAAAGAACGCTAGGGTAACATGCTAGTATTTGGTGAATAAAATGCTTGCCAAACTGATTGGGAAAATCATGGACATGTAGATGGACAACATGTTGGTTAAGTATGCAAGGGTCGGCTTTCATATTTCTCACCTGGATAAGGCATTCAATATCTTGAGGAAATACAAGATGAAGCTCAACCCCATAAAGTGTGCATTAGATGTGGCACTAGGGAAGTTTCTAGGATTCATGGTTAGAGGCGAGGAATAGAGGCTAACCTAGAAAAAAATCCAAGCTTTGTTAGATATAGAGGCTCCTCAAAAGCCTATGAAGGTATAGAATCTTACAGGGTATATCGCAGCACTTAACCACTTATCTCTAGTGTAACCAATAAGTGTGTGCCATTCTTTGACATTTTAAAAGGATTGAATAGACAAAAGAATGTGGTGATGCCTTTAGATGCTTGAAAGGCAATTTAGGAAAGCCCTCTCTGCTTTCTAAAGCCCTATCAGGAGAAGCCATCCAGATCTATCTGGCTGTCTCACCTCATGCCATAAGCTCTATTCTAATCAGGCAAGAAGGAAAGACCCAACAACCAATTTATTATGTAAGCAAGTGATTCCTCAACGTAAAGAGAGGTACCTTGAGATGGAAATGCTTGCGCTGGCCTTAGTCATGTCAACAAGAAAGCTGAAAAGATATTTCTTGGAGCATAAGGTGGTAGTACTAACAAACTACCCTTTGAGACAAGTATTGCAAAAGCCAGAAACCTCTGGGTGACTATTAAAACAGTTAGTCTAGTTTAGCCTATATGATATTGAATACAAGCTTAGGAATGCTATTAGAAGGCAAGCCCTGGTTGCTTTTGTAGCAGAGTTCACATCTCAATCGAAAGGCCTTAAAGATGAAGTAGAGGTAAATAAGTGAAAATGAGAATTATACGTCGACGGCTCGTTTAATAAGCATGGCGCTAGGGTTTTATTAGTAAGCCATGAAAACCCAAAACATTACAGAATTGGTGAGATTCAATTCAATGCCTCCAATAATGAGGTAGAATATGAAGCATTGCTCGTAGGACTAAGGCTCGCCTACCATCTAAATTTGACCTTTTGAAGATTTATAATGATTCCCAACTCGTCGTGAATTAGATCTCAAACAAGTATAAGGCAAAAGATGAAATGATGCTCAAATACTTGTAGAAAGACAAAAAAGAACTGTCAAAGCTTCAATCTTAGGAGATCAAGCAGATACCTTATTCTAAAAATAGCATTGTAGACACGTTAGCATGCCTGGCAACATCCAAGGACTCTGAGCTACGAAGAATCGTCCTTGTGGAAATTCTTGAATTCCCTACCATCTAGCAGGACAAACTAGTAGCCCTTCAAGTGATGACTCGGAAGGCTGAGGACAGCTAGTTGGTAATCAAAAAGGTGGCCAACGAGGTAACCCTATGGGAACCAGTGAGACTAAGGGTGGTTGACAAGGATGATTCTACAAGGGTGGTAAATCAAGGAGAAAATTGGATGACTCTTATAATCTCATATCTCTTAAATGAAGAGCCACCAGTTGATCTATTAGAGGCCAAGAGGACCCATTATAAGTCGGCACACTATTTGTTACAGGACAACATGTAATGATCAAAATTTAGTTAATGAAGATTACTATGCAAATTGGTGAACTAGTGTGCTTAATTACTTAATTAAGCTTAATCTAATCATTTTGTGATATTTTCTTAATTAAAATGCATTTTAATTAATTTGTGGTTATCATAAATTTTAGCATTTGTTGAATCATTTTCAATGAATTTTGGTATTTTATTTTACTTCCTAATAATCCAAAAAAAATTGAACAAAACATTTTGGCAAATGCCAAACAACACCTCTCCATTTCACCCGAACAAACCTTGTGTTAAGCAGGCTTTGGAACTTAGAAAAACCATGCTCCATGTGAGGCCTTACCAAAACCATGTGCTATGCATGGTTTCCACCTTGAAACCACACATAATCTTAGAGTTAGAGAATGCATTTAGAACCAAATGTTATTATTCATTCCTCCTTGTTTTCCCTATATGTTTTGCATTCTCTCTGTATAACCAAAACACTCAATATTACTCTTGCTCTCTCTTTTCCTCATTCATTTCTCCACGTCTCCCTCTTTCTCTGTGTATAGCCAAGAGAAAAAACACTTAAACATTCTATGCTTCAAAACACTTAGACCACCTCAAGAACAAAGAACTCAAAACACAGAGTCCTTATTTTTAGCCAAGAGAAGAGCTATCTTGAAGCCACTAAGCTACACCTAATCATCCATCTAAGGTTAGAGACACTTCTAGCACATTAAACAATTGTTATTGATGCTCTAAACTTGGACATTATAATCAAATTCATGTTTAAAAATTTGGTTTTCACGCTTAGCTAAAACAGTCATATGTTGAGTGAATTTGTCAAAACCCAACTTGCATATTATAATGTAAGCATAGATAAGCTTTAACCACATTCAATCTAAGTTTGTGGAACCTATTTCATCGTGGATACATAATTTGATGAGATTAACAATAGAATTAAAATAGTTTTTACATTTTATTGTTCATTTTGAGAATAAATTGTGAAAATACATGAAAAGTGATGAAATGACAATGCATGTGCGTGAAAATGAGTTCATAAGCTTCATATCTTGTTTATAAAACATTTTAACATGTTTAGATTGCTCTAGAACAAGTTAAAATTGAGCTAGAGTCAGATTGGAACTTCGATGTTTAAAGCAAAGCATGCTGATCGCGACAGCACTGTCGGCCGCGCAATGTGTAACATGGTTGATTGGGACACCACAGACATGCAGTCGACTGCGTGTAGTATAGTGTGGTTAACTGCACTGTGCAAGTTCGGCAAGCCATACTTGTATGGTTAATAGGCCAAAATTAGCTGGTCCAGCATGCCAAACCCAGAAGGTTGGTAGGCCAACTGTATAACCTGAAGTGATAGTTTTTTCTATTATTTTTCCTCATTTCATGATTTAGAAATGTTTTAAAAAGAATTTGATTTATGTTCAAAAACATTGATGATATGAAGATTTCATACATGATCATTTTTAGTCTAAAGGCACACTAAGAAACCATGAATAACATAGCATGATGTATGTCAACATTTAGAGATTAATGTGTTTAGTCTACATCCAAGGTTACTTGTAGTTCCAAGGAGCTAACATTTAACGAAATGAAGATTTGTAGTGTAAGTGTGAATGGTGCTAGGAAACGAGATGGGACTCTAGACCTTTCTTTTTTATAGCAATGATTTTAAAATGAGTATTGGTCATACTGTTCTTTCGTAAAAATTTTTAAGAAATAAGTTGCTGTTATTTATTTATTTCCATTAGATGTTAGGTATGATCATAATGAATGCTAATAATGAATGATGATGATGATGAATCAATGATAATGAATGAATCATAATTAAGTATATGATAACCTGGTAAAAGAATACCCAGAGATTATATGACTAAATGATAATGGACACTAAATGGATACTGAACCCATCAAAATGATATGATAGTGCATGATGCTACACAGAGATCGGCTCCTGTAGAGAGCGACCTTAAGGGCAGGTCTTAAAACCTAGCTGGGTCATTATGGTGATGATTCCATGCAACCACCTAATCTTGTCGTCGTTGACGTCGTTGATTGACACTACTTGGATCAAAAGAATCAGACGGTGTCGGTGAGCAAAAGGCCTCACTCAATTGTACCGTAGCATTGTCGCCGATCGGAGAATAGCGGACGCCCACCACCGCCACCTTGGGTGAACTTGGGTTAACCATTTCAAGCCATGTTGTGCCAAATTGAGGGCACAAACACCTTCAGAGGATCGAGAGGAAGGAATTCGGCACCTCTATTGCATGAAATGACCGCCAATCGGTGGAGATCCATGCTCCGTCGCCTAGTGCCGCCGTGAGGAGGAGGAGCCATCATTCCACGTCGTGTTAAGCAGCCCCATGTTAGGGGAAATGCTCAAAGTGACCTGGGGAACAAAACCCCTAAGCCAATTTTGGGCTACCGTCACCAGACGATCGAGATCAAAGTTGCCCTTCCCCACCATCGATGACAGCTTCAATTAGCATGGTTGTAGGCAAAATTGAAAGAAATTGACACCGCCATTGGACTCAAGAGGGTCAAATTAGGGGGTGTAGGCCTGAGCTCAGCCCGCAACGGAGCCAAGTGGCACCGGTCAACATGTGGTCAACGTCGATCGACGGTCAATCAACGACCACTTTGAGATTTTGTGATCCGGACCTCCGATCGACAATTTGAGACCACCTTCGGACTCCTTTTAACGCTCTGAATGCAATGGTGACCTCTGTTCGAGCTAATTTCACTCTGGTGAAAATCATCCAGTACCGACTGCTCGTGGATCAAGACGATTCAAACAGTAGTAACGGAGCCTAGAATGACATTTCTAGTAATGTATGATCTCCAAGAAGCATTCCTAGCCATTCATGGTCGCTCAAGGAGCACCGTAGAGTATGCTTCGCATACTGTAGATACAACGAGGTACAACTGGATCTGCTTAGCTTGGAGTCCAAGTAAGCAGGAATCTCGCCTACAACATGAACCGTTTTAAAATAAATTGTTTTAGATGCTTTCATAAAAATTTATGAAAATGCATGATTAGTAATTGTTACATTGTTTTATATGAGAATGGGTTTTATAAGGTTACGAGGGTGACAAAAAACCCATTAAGGGTAAAATCATCATTATCGAGGAAACGGCTAGAACGGAGTCGAACACTCCGATTTAGCATAACGTTCTTAGACAAAAAATGTCCTGTAATACGTTAAGTAATGAAATCACCAGTAAGACAAGAGATTTAATAAGGGATGTTTAAGTAAACGAGAGGTAAACCGATGGGTTACGAGGTTAAAAGGAAAAGTAACCCCGGTGGGTTACAAAGCTAAGTGAAGGAAAGGTAAATCGATAGTTTATAAGGTTAAGTGAAGACAATGGTAAACGAAAGCATACTAGTCAAGTTAAAGGGAAAGAATAGTTAATGTTTACGTTTTATTATCAATCGAGTGGATTGATAATAAAGAAAGTTAACTAATAAGTCAGTTGTTGTTTGATCAGGATGCAGAAGCTGACCAATGGAAGGAAAAAGGAACGAGATAGGAACAAAATAGAAAACATTAGAGTATAGTCCGGGTGAGTTCAAACCTCACCTATAGCATGAAGTAAATGACTTTTAAATGCTTATTTATATGTTTGCAAATGTGTTTGCAATTGTTAAGCAAGTTGTTTTTAAAGTATATTTGCATTTATTATGCAAAAAGTTCTAAAGTACAAAAGAAGATTTGCAATGAATTTGCAACCGTTATGTTCAAAGTCTATTTGTATATTGATATGCCTAATATTTTTTTAAGCAAAGTTCAAATTATGATTTTTAAAGTATTTAAAGTATGTTTTGCATTAAGACAAAGCATAATGTTTTATAATTTAAGTTATAAGTCATATGTTGCATTGGTTATGCAATAAATTGCATTTGTTATGCAATTAGTTTTAGAATAAAAGTTATAATTTGCAAAATGTGATTTCGTTATATGTTACAATTCTTATGCAATAAGTGTTAGAATACAAGTTATGATTTACAAAATGTGTTTGCATTTTATGATGCATTTGTTAAGCAATATGTTGCATTTGTTATGCAATAGGTTTTATAGTACAAAGTATGAATTGCAAGTGCGTTTGCATATGATGTGATTGCATTTGAAATGCTCACTAAAGTTAATAAGAAGGTAACGTAAAGATAAAAGGAAAGTGTTGTACCAACCTCTTTGCCAAAATGTTTCAAGAGAAAGGTTTTTATGAGAAAAGTTTTAAAGCATGATTAAATGATTTGTGAGTTTATGTTTGAACTTACTGAGCGAAAGCTCATTAAAAGTTTCTTCATGCTGTAGGTAATTTATTGGTGACGAGTAGGACCTGTTAGAAGAGCTGGGTGTTGTAGAGGACAGATGCAAAGATTTGGGTATGGATACCACCATGGTTTTGCTTCTGCTACTCAAAAAAAAGGTTTTCCACTATTTAATATAGTGTTTTCAAAGTTTAAAGAAAAGATGATTTTTAAGAAATGTTTTCAAAAGTTTTAAGATACATTGTACTAAACGTGTTATAAAATTATAAAGTGAAGTTTTAAGCTATGATTTAATTAATCTTCCTTGTTAAGTTTTAAGGAACGATTTAAAATGGTTTTAAAGGCAAATGTTGAATGAGGTCTCAACTTGAAAGGCGACAGAGGTCGCATTAGTTTTTATGAACGTTTTTCAAGGATGTTTAAGGAAAAGAAAAAGGAAAAAAAAAGAAAAAAATTATTTTAGTATTTTTCCTACTACGTAAGTAAGATTACTATTTAAGTAATGATGATTACGTAAGTAAAGTGACTGTCCAAAAAGGTGGGTCGTCACTGGTGGTATTAGAGCGGCATCCTACCATCCCATCTCGCGTTGTCATATGTCCGCGACACAATAGCTCAAGTAAGTAAGTTAAGTTAAGTTAAGTAGGAAGAAAAGTTAGAATTGAACGAATACGTGTTATTGTTGGGCGTGGCCTTTGATATTGTCACACCCAGATGAGCAACAAGAAGGTAAGGGTCAAAGGATGAATGTGATGATATATGCTAGAATGTCCTCGCAAGTCGATAGTAGTCGTCGTCTAGTAGCAATGTCAAGTCAACGATGACAAAACGTGGTCAATAGATGGCCAATGGCTCAAAGTCAAGAAGATGACCTTGTGACACATTATGGTGTTTAGGCGCACAATGGTGTTTCCGTATGAGCAAATCTTACTCTGTTGGAGTTATTCTGTATTAGCTACTCGTATAATGAGAAAAAGTGGATCAAGATAACGGAATAATGAAGGTCTAAAGTGATTTTTGGTGCTTTATGGAATGAGATTGCCTGAGAGCAGCCAGACGTTAGATGACTAACTATATGATTTTATCGAGCTTAAGCACTACTTAGCTGAGCTGAGACATGCAAATGAGCTCGTAACTGCCCAGATGGGAAGTACGATCAAGACAACGATGCCCAATCTAGCAGCAGAAACCTCACAGATTGGAGGATGGAAGTTAGAAATTTATACGTTATGAGAAAAATTACAGGAAAATGTAATTTTAGAATGGATATAGGACTAAAATATCATGGATTTGTGGTTGGATGACCTTAATCTTTTGATAGATATGATGCCAATTGAATGAAAATGAACCCTATTTTCCAGAATAGCATTCAAATGTAGAATGCTAAACCTTTAGATGAATGGAAATTGCCCTCAGATGTTGAAAGATCAGAGTTGCGCAACGGAAGAATGGTGTTACAATACAAAGGAATATGTCAAGAACATGATGAAAATTGTAGAAATTCCAAGATGGAGGCTTAGTTTTAGTGAGAAAGTAGTGATCATGGAAGCATGTTAAGAATGGAAAAGGATGATAAGGGAGACGAACTATCCAAGAAGGTTTTAATTTTCGAGGACAAAAATTTTTAAGGAGGGTAGATTGTAACGCCCGAGAATTTTTAATGCATTAAAAATGCATTAAGTTAAGGATTATATTAAGATGAAAAATATAGTTTAAGAAAAAATACTGTATAAAAACATGAAAAATTATATAGTATTAGAATAATATAGTGTAAAAAAGCACACTGATAAAGTTATGCAGCATGAAAATTACACTACAAAAGTAAAGCAGTATAGGAATTGAACTGTTTAAGGTCATGTAGTATAAAATTGGACTGTATAGACCATAAATTTTTTATAAAAGTGCAAAAAAAAGAGAAAAGAAAATCTCACAAAAAGGTCAGCTCTTTCTCTCACTACATTCTCTCTCTACATTTTCTCTCTCTTTGGAGGATGCCATATGCACCGCCCAAAGTGGCAGAGAAATCCGTTTCTTTCCGACATGATTTCTTTGTCGTCCTGACCACCAATCGACGTGATCTTGGTGTCTATGGACTCAACATGAGGAGAGGAGCAAAATGGTACCAATCTCCCAGCTTAATTCTAGCTAGAGAGGTACAATGAAGTTGCCCCATCTCTACCTCCATGCCACCACCTGATCTTGCTGTCGCCGATGTCGTTGATTGACACTGCCTGGATCAAAAGAATCAGAGGGTGTAGATGAGCAAAAGGCCTCACTCAATTGTGCCGTAGCACTGTTGTCGGTTGGAGAACGGAGGATGCTTGCCACCGTCGCCATGGGTGGATTAAGGTTCACCATTCCAAGCCATGTTGTGCCAAATTGAGAGCACAAACACCTTCAGAGGATGGAGAGGAAGGAATTCAGCATCTCAATTGCATGAAATGACCGCCAATCATCGGAGATCCATGCTCCGCTGCCTAGCACCACCGTGAGGAGGTGGAGCCATCATTCCATGGGGTGTTGAGCAGCCCCATGTTAGGGGAAATGATTAGAGTGACCTGGGGAACAAAACCCCCAAGCCAATTCTGGGCTACCATCATCGAACGACCGAGATCGGAGTTGCCATTCCCCACCGTCGATGGCATCTTCAATTAGCATGGTTGGAGGTGAAATTGATAGAAATTGACACAACCATTGGACTCAAGAGGGTCAAATAGGGGGGCTATGCCCGAGCTCAGCCCCCAACGGAGCCAATTGGCATCGGTCAACGTGCGGTCAACATCGGTCAATGGTTAGTCAATGGCCACTTTGAGATTTTGTGATCCGAACCTCCGATCGACGATCCGAGACCACCTCTTGACTTGTTTCGATGCTCTGAATGCAATGGTGACCTCCGTTCAAGCTAATTCCACTTTGATAAAAATCATCTGATACCAACTGCTCGTGGATCGAGACGATTCAAACAATAGTAACGAAGTCCAGAATGACATTTCTAGTAATGTATGATCTCCAAGAAACATTCCTAGCCATTCATGGTCGCTCGAGGAGCACTGTAGAGGATGCTTTACATACTGTAGATACAACGCGGTACAATTGGACATGCTTAGCTTAAAGTCCAAGTAAGTAGGAATCTTGCCTACTACATGAACTATTTTAAAATAAATTGTTTTAGATGCTTTCATAAAAATTTATGAAATTGAATGATCAGTTATTGTTACACTGTTTTATGTGAGAATGAGTTTTATAAGGTTACAAAGGTGACGAAAAACCCATTAAGGGTAAAATCATCATTATTAAGGAAACGACTAGAACTGGAGTCGAACACTCCGATTTAGCATAACGTTCTTAGACGAAAAATGTTATGTAATACGTTAAGTATTGAAATCGCTAGTAAGACAGGAGATTTAATGAGGGATGTTTAAGTAAACAAGAGGTAAACCGATGGGTTACAAGGTTAAAAGGAAAAGTAACCCCGGTGGGTTACAAAGCTAAGTGAAGGAAAGGTAAACCGATGGTTTATAAGGTTAAGTAAAGACAATGATAAATAAAAGTATACTAGTCAAGTTAAAAGGAAAGAATGGTTAATGTTTACGTTTTATTATCAATCGAGTGGATTGATAATAAAGAAAGTTAACTAATAAGTCGGCTGTCGTTTGATCGTGACACAGAAGCCAACCAATGGAAGGAACAAGGAATGAGACAGGAACGGAATAGAGAACGTTAGAGTATAGTCTGGGTAAGTTCAAACCTCACCTATAGCATGAAGTAAATGATTTTTAAATTCTTATTTATATGTTTACAAATGTGTTTGCAATTGTTAAGCAAGTTGTTTTTAAAGTATATTTGCATTTATTATGCAAAAAGTTCTAAAGTACAAAAGAAGATTTGCAATGAATTCCCAACCGTTATGTTCAAAGTCTATTTGTATATTGATATGCATAATATTTTTTTAAAAAAAAGTTCAAGTTATGATTTTTAAAGTAGTTAAAGCATGTTTTGTATTAAGACAATGCATAATGTTTTATAATTTAAGTTATAAGTTATATGATGCATTGGTTGTGCAATAAATTGCATTTGTTGTGCAATTAGTTTTAGAATAAACGTTATAATTTTTAAAATATGATTTCGTTATATGTTACAATTGTTATGCAATAAGTGTTAGAATACAAGTTATGATTTGCAAAATGTGTTTGCGTTTTATGATGCATTTGTTAAGCAATATGTTGCATTTGTTATGCAATAGGTTTTATAGTACAAGCTATGAATTGCAAGTGTGTTTGCATATGATGTGATTGCATTTGAAATGCTCACTAAAGTTAATAAGAAGGTAATGTAAAGATGAAAGGAAAGTATCGTACTAGCCTCTTTGTTATGAGGTAATGAAAGTAAAATTAAAGTTTGACCTCCTAGATGTGAGGTACAAGACCTCAATGTTTGATGGTCTCAAGTCTTCCACAAGGGAAGCATCATGTTAATGATCTCATGATTAATGAGTTGGTACGAACACTAAAGTAAAGTAAGGAAAGTGAAGGTAAGATAAGGAAAGATATGGAATAAGGAGAGAAAGTTAAAGTAAGATAAGGAAAGTTAAGGAACGAAGATAGAAAGTTAAAGTAAGAAAAGAACGTTTATAAGACACTCATAAATGAAAGTTTCTAATTGAGCATAAATGGAATCATGCATTCTAATTTTGCCTGAATTTCTTGTTATGAGATATTTATATGTTATGTTATGAAAGATATTTTGAGAAATGTTTTACGTTAATTGTTTATGAAAAACATTTTCATATTTTCAAGAAAAGATTTATAAATGAAGTTTTAAGAAAAACATTCAAGAAATGTTTCACGGAAAACATTTATGCAAAACGTTTCAGAAATGTTTTATGAAAAACATTTATGAAAAATATTTTCAAAAATGTTTATGGAAAACGTTTTTGAAAAATGTTTCAAGAGAAAGGTTTTTATGAGAAAAGTTTTAAAGCATGATTAAATGATTTGTGAGTTTATGTTTGAACTTACTGAGCGAAAGCTCATTAAAAGTTTCGTCATGTTGTAGGTAATTTATTGGTAACCAGTAGGACCCGTTAAAAGAGCTGGGTGCTACGGAGGACAGATGCAAAGATTTGGGTATGGATACCATCATGGTTTTGCTTCCGCTACTCAAAAAAAAGGTTTTCCACTATTTAATATAGTGTTTTCAAAGTTTAAAGAAAATCTGAGTTTTAAGAAATGTTTTCAAAAGTTTTAAGGTACATTGCACTAAATGTGTTATAAAATTATAAAGTGAAGTTTTAAGCTATGATTTAATTAATGTTCCTTGTTAAGTTTTAAGGAACGATTTAAAATGGTTTTAAAGGCAAATGTTGAGCCGAGGTCTTAACTTGAATGGCGGCAGAGGTCGCATCAGTTTTCATAAATGTTTTTCAAGGATGTTTAAGGAAAAGAAAAAGAAAAAGAAAAAGAAAAAGAAATTATTTCAGTATTTTTCCTCCTAAGCAAGTAAGATTACTATTTAAGTAATGATGATTAAGTAAGTAAAGTGACTACCCGAAAAGGTGGGTCGTCACGCTGTACATGTTTCATCTAATCTCATATTGTGTGCCACTTTGGTATACCCCACTCAATTGTCTCCAACAATGGCAAGAAATTTGATAGTGCCAAGGCAAAGAAGTTTTATGAAGACCTCGGCATTCATGAGAACTTCTCAATCGTCATTTACCCTTAGGCAAGCAGACAGGCTAAGGCAATTAATAAAATTATCAAGCACGCATTAAAGAAACGGCTAGACAACCTTAAGGGACAATAGGTAGAGGAATTGTCTAAGGTCTTATGTTCTTACAGAACCACAAGCAAAACTACTACAGGCAAGACTACCTTTTCGCTCACTTATGGCACTAAAATAGTCTTGCTAGTAGAGATTATCATCGCAACCAATCGAGTAATGGGGTACAATGAAGAAGAAAACCCCAAAATCCTCGACGTTGAGCTTGACCTATTAGAAGAATGGTGAATCAACTCACAGATGCACCTTGCTACTTATCAATAGAGGATGGTGATATATTGCAATAGAAAGGTCAAAGAAAGAAGATATGTCATTGGAGACAGTTTAAAGAAGGGTGACTCCTAGCACAAAGCCAAGGAATGTTGGAACTTTAGGCCCAAATGGGGAAGTCCCTTACAAAATTTGAGACATCATAAGACCAGGGATCTACATGCTAGAATCGATAAAGGGTCGACGTATCAAGCATCCATGGAATGTGAAGTATCTACGACCCTATTGCCAGTAATATAAATATCCCCTTTGTTAATAAAATAAAACTCCATGATAGTTGTTCCCCAATTATTGGGCTCCATGTTCAAAGGTGTCAAACACTAGCTGCTTTATATTTGACATAGGGGGTAAGAGAGACAAGAAGGCATCAGATTCCTCGCACACATGATGGCTTCAAAAGGGCTTCACAAGACAAAGCCTTAAACTCTATACCCAAAAGGGTTAACACGAGGGTAGCATAAAAAGCTTTACCCCTAGAACCTTACATTCCTAAGGTAAGAGCCAAAAAGGCTGCAAGTCCTCGTACTCCCAAGATGGCTTTAAAATGGTCTCACAAGGCAAAGCCTTAAAACTCTATGCCCAAAAGAGTTAACACGAGGAAAAAAGAAGCCCAACAAGCTCTACCTACCAAAAAGAGCCAAGAAGACGAGCCTAAGAAGCTCAAAGAGCCAAGAAGGGAAGCCCAAAAAGCTCTGTGCTTGATAGGGTTCCACCAGGTAGCTTATGGAGGAGCCCAAAAAGCTCAAGCCTAACAGGGTTCCATTAAGCAAAGCCTTAGCATCTTTTATATGAGCTAGCAGGTCATATGAACCAGTTGGCAAGTTATTTCTACATTCAACATTTGTTATCAAGTTGAGCATTCAGTTCTATGTAAAATGGAGGCCTATACACAAGGAAGATTATTTTCACAAGGTAAAAAGCCTTGTCAAATTTTTAAGTTACCAAGTTAAGTTAAAATAGTTAGGTAGATGTCTCTACATTCAATGTTTTGTAAATTTAAGTCAAAGTACGAAGAGATGGCAAAAGTATTGATTGCATTAATTAAAAGAAATTATCCAAAGTCCTTAATAAAACACTGAAGTCTCTATCCTTCGCCTCTCAGGGCTTCCTTCTCTACGGCTAAGGCTTCTTGATCAGTAATGACTAAGGCATTCCTTAAAGATGAGGCCTTAAGAACATGCAAAAATGACAAATCCCACTTGGGGTGAGCAGCACGGATCAATCCAAAAATCTGCTCACCCATCGACTAGCAAATTTCATTCGTGAGCTCCTCATATTCCTCTGATGCCTTAAACTCTTCGACTATCTTCTTTTTCTTGTCAAGCAGTGACCTCTCAAGCTCTTGAATCTTCTTCATGTAGCCCTCTTCTACCTCACATGCCTGCTTCTTCAAGTCCTCAATTTGAGCCAAGAGCTTGACAGTTGTCACGTTGAGCTTGGTGGAGTCCTCACGCTCCTTGTTGAGGAGAAGCTGGACCTTACTCTCGTTATTCTTGGCATTCTTGGTTGCCTATTACTCTTTGTCAAGTAGAGCTTTTAGTATCTCTACTTCATTTCTAGGGCTGACCAATCCCCCATAGGAGATTAGAGCCATCATAAGAACCTATGGACAAACGATGAGGTTATAAAGAACTAAACAAAGGAAATAGCCAAAGGGAAGTTGGGAAAAAACTTACAATCACTTGGCTATAAATAAGTTCCCTATGCTGCTCCAAGAGAGGAGACTTCTTTGCTACCGCCCAATCCTTGTCAAACAAAAATACATAAATTGCCTCGAAGAAGAGGCTGAACCGCGACAGCAGGTCAAGCATATTCCCTACCTGGGAGTCTGATAGGTCGCCCACTATAAATTTCCTATCCTTAACTCAGCTGCTAGGCAGGAGAGTGACTTCTTTCTTGAGGGCAGAGAGGGAAGGTCTGGAATCGCAATCGTAACCCTATTCCTTCTGCATGAGGTTGACAACGTGCTATCAGCGACCCATGGCCTTTTGGACTAATAGGATTCAGGTTGGCGGCTCGTATCCATTGAGCCACCTAGTTTCTTTAGAGGAATACATCCAAACGAAGAGCACCTTGTAAGGGCCTGAGAATTTTTGAGGGAAAGCCTAATGTTCAACATCTCTACACAAGAAAAACAATAAAATGAAGTTAATTCAACTGCAAGAAATCAAGCCCATAAGTCGATTATCAATATATATATATATATATACACACCCTCAGGGACCCCACCAAGGGGTTGGTTAGTGATGGTATAGGAAGGGTCGATGAGAGATAATATCAACCCTGACCTCTTTTTATTTTTCCCCATCATGAGGTCTAGTATTTGCCTCTTTGCCATAGGGAGAGCTGCAATACGCCTTATTTTTTCCTATCTTTGCTGCGTGAGAACAGGATGGTCGACCAACTTTACAAGAAAAAAAGATAAAGGAAGATTATGTGAGCCAAAAACGATCTAAGGGAAGACAAGGATGAGAGAAGTTGAGATCCCGATGTTGAGGAATCCTCAAGAACGTACTGGCACTCCTCCTTCACATGGTGTTGACCTGGTACTTCCTCGGGCCATACCCTCCTTGCCCGTCGAGTGGATGTGTGTTGAAATTCCCTCTCAACATAAAGAACATCTTCTTCTATTCATGACTAGAAGTAGGGAAGGAGGTCTAAAATGATGGGGCCACTTTGTCCTTGGCTCGACTATATGCCCCTGCATAATTGTAGACTTAGGATGGTGATTGGCTTATGCTATAGCAATATAAGAACTCGTCCAGGTGGAGGAAATAGTCGAGGTGGAGATGCTAGAGAATCCACCTTCCTGAGAAAATGCACCAGAAGTTAGGGGAAAGCTGCATCAATGAGATTCCAAAATCACAGTACAACCGTTTGACAAAAGTGGTCAAAGGGAAGGTCTGCCCAACCAGTGACGCACTTGGTGTAAATGGCAAGCTGCCCAAGTGGTGTCGACATGGTGGTGTTCATTTGGAATCATGAACTCGAAGTATCACCCATCCATTTTACCCTCTACAAAGGCCTTATGTACATTGAAGTTTTGACAGTGGGATGCAGTCTCCCTAGCCTTGTGCGAAGTGATCTCGCCTATGTAGGTCGCTAGGGGCTTGTCCTGTAGCAAAGCGGCTTAGACAGAAGAAGAACTTTGGGCCATTGAATATGTCGCCACCAGGTAAGGATAACTTGGATCTGGAATCGCTGTGGATAGAAGAGTGGGGACACTATCCACTATCTTGTTGACATTATCTGTGGAGGGGATAGTGACGATGTCATCAATCTCCTTGAAGAGGGGGTCATCCTCAGGGATCATGTCCTTGTGAAGCCGTGATGTCTCAGCAGTCTCGACGCCATTAAGGCATACTTGAGAAGAAGACCTGATATTTTGACAAAGACTAGGGGAAGACATGATCTCATAAAGGAAATGAAGAAGTGTTAAATGAGCAACCTATATCGAGAGGTCGACCTAATTACTAAGGCATACATGCTTGGCCCACAATTAACTATGAATTAAGCAGTCGACACAAAGTATGAATCAGGCAGTCGAACATAATGCTACTATGACTATGACAGCTGACTTATCTTTAGAAAAACTAGAAAATGGCAACAAACTCATAGTCTAGAAAACAGCCAAAATAAAGGTATGTTTTATTTCTCTAATTTTGCCTTAATAACCTATGTTTTGTAGGAACTAAACCCATAAATCAAGAAATCTTAAAAGAAAAAATAGAATCTAAAAAGTAGTCTAAAGATTTCAAAGATAATGCAAGAAACTCTGAAAACTTAAAGGTAAAGTTTAGAAGGCCAGGAAACTTACTGGTTTCGAGTGAGTAACTTGGGTGCTTAAGAACCTTGAAAATGTGCAATCAATGACGCTAGTTTGCAGCAGCAAAGACCGAGAAGACCTTTGACAAGTTTATGAAGAAATCTGGGATTAAAGAAGAAGATTTGAAGGAAGAACAAAGAAAAGTCAAAAATAGTGCGAAGAAGAACATCTGGGAAGATTGAAGAGAGAATTCTAAAATGCTTTGAAAACCGTCGAAATGAGGAGAGAGAAGCCTTGAGACCTTTTATATTCCCGCAGAGGAGAAATCTTAACCGTCGAAGCATGAAAACCCTTGATCTGACAGTTAAAGGGTAAGAGCAACCAAAGGTTGCCATCCAAAGACTCTAAACTTAGGCAAGAAAACTTTTTGATGACCCCTACGGCTCAGATCAAAATCCCCTTGAAATGATGTGATGCCTTCTGTAGGGATAAGACATGTATCCCAATAGATGTGAATGTTTGGCTGCTTGAGGAATCTAATGTCAAGTGCCATTATGACTCTGGTCAAAGGCTTGCTTAGGAAGCTATCTTAAGGGACACATTCCTAACTCCCAAGCATGGAAGACTTGCTACATCCTCGACTACCAAAGTGCAAAGCAACTTACCAAGTCACTCTATGCTTGGGGGGCAATTGTTGTAGGATATCTCGACGGCCCAAAGCCCAAAGTGCTAGATAAAGAAAAAGCCTAGCTCGACCCACTAAAATATAATCAAAGTCAAGATAAACCAAGAGCTCGCCACTCCTAAAGGGAGTCGAGGTTAAACTGGCTTCGTATTCTCTACTTGTTAGAGCGCCCCCACTTCTAAAAACAGACAAGAGAGGATGAGACCGATAGTCGAGAAAATGTGCTTGAGAACAAGGCTATAACATAGACTCGATGCATTTTTCTGAGCATGTAGAGACGCCATGCATAAATAATATAGGCTGGCGTAGAACACGGAAATTCTTATCTCCATTATCAATATTTTAATCATGTTCCCATGATAGATAAGAGGGAGAGATGGAGACAAGGAGGGGAATTGGACTCCAGATCAGTGTAAGTACGA